>PVKS010003596.1:0-101968 GCA_004027875.1 Aplodontia rufa
CCCATTCACCATCACTTCCAAAAGAATGAAATACTTGGGTATTAACCTTACAAAGGATATTAAAGACCTATTCAAAGAAAATTATCAAACACTAAAAAAAGAAATTACAAAAGACCTGAGTAGATGGAAAAACATTCCATGCTCATGGTTAGGCAAAATCAATATAATAAAGATGGCCATTCTACCCAAAGCCCTTTACAGATTCAATGCAATCCCCATCAGGATACCTATGGCATTTTTCAGAGATATAGATAAAGCAATTCTCAAGTTCATATGGAACAACAGGAGACCCAGACTAGCCAAAACACTACTCTACAGGAAGGAAAAATTAGGGGCTATCTCAATCCCTGACCTCAAATTATACTACAGAGCCATAGTAGCAAAAACACCATGGTATTGGTATCAAAACAGAGCTGAAGACCAGTGGAATAGAATAGAAGATCCTGAGACAAATCCCCATATATTTAACTATTTGATATTTGATAAAGGGGGCAAAAGCATTGTGTGGAAGAAAGTCTGTTCAACAAATGGTGTTGGTCAAATTGGACAGCCATGTGTAGACAAATGAAGCTGGATCCTTATCTTTCACCCTGCACAAAAATTAAATCAAAATGGGTCAAAGACCTGGATATTAAGCCAACAACTTAAAACTTACTAGAAAAAGAAGTAGGGTCAACATTACAGAACATAGGAGTCCGCAGCGCCTTCTTCAACAAAACTCCCATGACTCAAGCAGTAAAGTCAAGAATAAATGAATGGGATGCAATTAAACTAAAGAGTTTTTGCACAGCTAAAGATGTAATCAAGAACATCAAGAGAGGAGAAGTCCACCATACGACCCTGTTATTCCACTCCTAGGTATCTTTCCAGGGGATTTAGAATCAGCACATTATAGTGACACAGCAATATCTATGTTCATAGCAGTTCAATTTACTATTGCTAGACTATGGAAACAACCAAGATGACCCTCACCGGATGAATGGATCCAAAAACTGTGGAACATATATACCATGTAATTTTACACAGCAATTAGAAACAATGATATTGCAGCCTTTGAAGGTAAATGGATGGATATGGAAGAAATTATGCTGAGTAAAATCAGCTTAACAGCGAGAACCAAGGGTCGAACGTCTCCATTCATCTGTGGAGGGGAACTAGACCCTGTCTATTCAGAAAGGTGTTCTATTATCATGTGTTAAATCCAGATAAGGTATAATTTTATACAGACTAATACTTTTTTAGTGATATTGTGGGTAAGGGAAGGGAGGGATACAGGTGGGAAATTGGGGGGAGCACTCCCGGGGGTAAATCTAGTATCCAGAAACTATACACATTTTATATTATTTTGTTAAAAATTTGTATGATTGTTAAAAAAAAAAGAACATCAAGAGAGAACCTACAGAGTGGTAGAAAACCTTTGCTTGCTACACCTCGGACAGAGGGCTAATATCCAGAATATATATAAACAACTAATGAAACTAAACACCAAAATCACAAATAATCCAATCAATAAATGGGCCATGGATCTTAAAAGAAACTTCTCACCAGAGGAAGTCCAGAAAGCCCAGAAATATATGAGAAAATGCTCTATATCATCAAGGGAAATGCAAATCAAAACTTCAATGAGATGCCACCTCACTCCTGTTAGAGTAGCAAAAATGAAAAATTCAAACAACAAGAGATGCTTTAGGGGCTGTGGGAAAAGAGGAACTCTGTTACACTGCTGGTGGGACTGCAAACTGGTTCAGCCACTATGGAAATCAGTGTGGAGAATCCTCAAAAAATTAAGGATGGAACCACCTTACGACCCAGCTATCCCACTCCTGGGTATTTTCCCAAAAGAGCTAGAATCAGCATATTATAGAGATGTGGCTTCATCAATGTTTATAGCAGCTCAATTTACTATAGCTAGATTATGGAACCAACCCAGATGCCCCTCACGCGACGAGTGGATATAAAAACTTTGGTACGTATATACAGTGAAATACTTTTTGGCCGTTAGAGAAGACAATATTATGGTGTTTGAGATCAAATGGATGGAGATGGAAAGAATTATGCTAAGTGAAGTATCCCAATCTCAGAGACTGAAGGGCTGAATGTGGAAGCTAGAATACATCGGGAAGCAGTATGTTAGACGGCTAAGCTAATAATAACTTCAAATTGTATGATTCTCAACGCAACAGGGAGATGACTCCCTAGGATACTTGGAGACATAGAGTGGAGGATGGGTGGGGGAGGGTGTAGAATGAACACTTAGGAGACTGGAGGGTGGGAATATGGGGGAATCATCCCAGAAGGAGATCTCTGTCCTCCACAAGATATCCATTTAACTCAGAAATTCTTGGGGAAACAGCAACAGGGGGGACCCAAGCTGGGCACCCATGATATGGCATTATCCCTGGATAACTAAGTATATATACATTGGTTCTTGAATGTTTGATAATGTTTCCTCCTCAATTGTATCTCTATGCCCATCTAATAAAAAAAACTTTCTACACAGCAAAGGAAATGATGAAAAGCATGAAAACAAAACCTACTGAATGGGAGAAATCTTTGGCAGCTACTCCTCTGACAGAGGTTTAATATAATAATAAATTATTCAAAAAACTTAACACTAAAATAAAGAAATAAATGAAAATCAAATAACCCAGTAAATAAATGGACAAAAGAACTGAACAGACTTTTCTAAAAATAAAAAATACAAATTGCCAAAAATATATGAAAAAATGTTCAACTTCCCAGCAATCAGGGAAATGCAACTCAGAACCATGCTGAGATTTCATGTCACTCCTGGCAGAATGGCATTCATCAAGAATACATGTAATAATCACTTGCTAGTGAGAATGTGGGGGAAAGATATTCCCATACACTGTTAGTGGGATTATAAATTACTGCAACCACTCTGGAAAGTAGTATGGAGATTCTTCAAAAATACTAGAAATGGAACCACCATATGGCCCATCTAATTCAGTCCTCAGGATTTATCCATAATAAGTAAAATCAGCATAGCATAATAGTACAGCCACATCAATGTTCGCAGCAGTGAAACTCACAATAGCCTAGTTAAGGATCCAGCCCAGGTGTCCTTCAGTAGATGAATGGATTAAGAAAATGCTGTTGGAATACATACAAAATGGAATTTTACTTAATGATTAAAAGATGAAATTATAGCATTCGCCAGGATGGCAATGTGGACCAACACGCTAAGTAAAGTAAGCCAGACTCATAAAATCAAGGGTCAAATGTTTTTTCTCATTATGGAAGTTGTAGTAAAGTAAGGGGAAAGGTGATGTGATTGAAGATCATAAGGAGAGAGGGAAGATCAGTGGACCAGAAGAAAATTGAGTGGGAGCGAGGAGGGACAGAAAGGGAAGGAAATATGGAATGAATTTGACAAAATTACACTAAGTGCATGTATAAATATACCACAGTGAATTCCACCTTTGGGTCTATCTGTGAATAATCAAATATAAATAAACAGATAAATAACTAGAACAAAGGCCAGAAGATATGGGGAGGGAGAAGAGGAGGAACTAAGGAGGAATTAGGTATTGTAATGAGGGAAGTCACATTTCATGTATGTGCGATTATGTCAAAATGAACCCAACTTTATATAGGACTATAATGCACTTATAAAAGCATTTTAAAAATCCCCTATAGTATATTATAGCATCCCAGTCATTATTAACCATTATTATCAAGAAATAAATGTTCAACTACTCAGACCAGATGTTCAAAGAAAGGAAACAAAAAAGTACATATCAATTGGGTTAAAAAAGAAACCCTACAAAACATTGAACTATTCTCTCAGTGAGAGTACTGAGGAACTCTGGCAGCATTCCTTCTCACAGAGTCCTGAGTCGGGTGAGGTTGCTAGGCACCTGTCAGGAAGCTGGAACATCCAGGTGATGCTGACAATATTAGAAGTGATCCTCTGTGGGGTTAGAGTTTAGAAGACAAATGTTACTGCTCTCTTAAGGACTATTTTTCCCTGGCCAATTTCATTTATATGCTGAAAGTTAAAGATATTTTTATTTCACTTTAGGAAAGAATATATGAGAGACTCCAAAGGTGTAAATGCTGAAAACATGCAATTAAGGTTTTCTAGGCTGCTCATGCTCAATCTTTCTTACCTCTCTACTTCAACCCTGATTCCCAGTCACCGGTACAGTCATAGGTGGTCTTTGTCCCCGTGTTTCAGACTTGAGATGACCTTAGCTGACCTGACAGGGCCTAAATTTCTTATTTCTTTTCTTTTTTAAAAAAGAGGGAGAGAGAGAGAGAGAGACAATCAATTTGATTTAGTTTTTCTTGTGACTTCCGTTGCTCCAATATTTTGTTGCGTACATGGTGCTGGGGTGTGAACCTGTGTACTTGTGCATGCCAGTCAAGTGTGGTAACTACCGAGCCACCATTTCAGTCCTCATAAATTTTGTTTTCAAAATCTACTTTTAAAAAAAAATCAACAGTTTAGTTGTACATATTTATCTGGTACAATATGACATTTCAATACATGTATATTATGTGTAATGATCAGAAGCAGGTAATTAGTATATATATATATATCATCTCAGACATTTATCATTTCTTTGTACTTGGAACACTAAAAAATCCTATTAGGTATTTTGAAATAAATAGTTATTGTCAACCATAGTCATTTGCTTTAGAATGTTAGAAGTTGGTTCTCCTATCCAACAACTTCCCTGTATCCATTAACCATCCTCTCTTTATCCCTACTTTCCCCAGGCTATTCTCAGACTCTGGTAAGTACACTTCAACTCTCCACTTCTTTGAGATTCACATTTTATATAAGTGAAACCATGTAGCATTTGTGTTGCTGTGCCTCACTTACTTTAACCTAGTGTCCTTCAATTCCATACGTGTTGCCATGAATGGCAGAACTTCATTTTCATGGCTGATAATATCCCATTGTTTGCATGTGTATGTATGTATGTACGTGTAAACACACACACATAATTTTGGTAATATTATTGCAAGGAAAATGTAAATACAGATTTTTTTTTTGAAAGAGAAAGTGACAGTGAGACAGAAAAAAGAATCAATTTCATTTAGTTTTTCATGTGGCTTTTGTTGCTTTGACACTTCCTTGTGTATGTGTGCTAGGGTTTGAAACTGTGTCCCTGTGCATGCCAGGCAAACAAGTGCTGTAACTGCTGATCCACTGCTCTAATCCCAGATGTTTCTTCAATATACTTAATTCATTTACCATGAAAATACACCCAGTAGTGGGATTGTTGGATCATATAGCAGATCTATTTCCAGTTTTATGAAGAACTTCCATAGGGTTTTCCACAATGGCTGTACTAATTTACATTACCTCTAATGCTGTATGAAAATTTTCTCTGCATCCTCACCAGCATTTACTTACTTACTGACCTACCTATTTACTTATTTATTTATTTTTGTCCTTTTGGTAATAGCTATTCTGACTCGGATGAGATAATATCTCATTGTGATTTTGTTTGCACTTCCTAGATTACTATTAATATTTACATTTATTCATATACTTGTCCATTTGTATATTTTCTTAATCAATTTGTAAATAATATTCTTTTTTTGATGCTGAGTTGTTTCAAGAGAATATTATGTATTCTGAACATTAATCTCCTATCAGATGGATAGCTCACAAACATTTTCTCCCATTCCATGGATTGTCTCTTCACTCTGTAGATTATTTATTTTGCTGTGCTCAAGTTTTTTATTTTTATGTCACCTCATTGATCAGTGATTACTTTTGTTGGCTATACTTTTGGGTCATGTCCAAAAAAATCTTTCAAGTATTTCCCCTATGTTTTCTTCTAGTAATTTCATAGTTTCTGGGAATTACATTTAAGTTTTTCATCCATTTTTATTTTTTGGTATGGTATTATTAAAATATTCTCTACTTTCATCTTTCTGCATATAAATATCCAATTTTCCTAGCAGAATTTATTGAGGAGACTTTCTCCAATGTGGGTATGTTATTGTTGCCTTTGTCAAAGGATTGGATTTATTTCTAAGTTCTCTGTTCTGTCCCATTGGTCTATGTATCTATTTTTATGCTAGGGACATACTGTTTTAGTTACGGTATATTCCTTCTAATATTTTGAGGGCCTTTTGTCAGGAAAGGATGTTAGATTTTATTGAATTATTTTTTCCTACATTTTTAAGATCGTAACATGGTTTGGGGTCTTTCTTTTGTGGCTGTGATAGATTGTTGATTTGCATATGTGGAATTATCCTCATATCCTTGGGATAGTTGATCTCGTACAATCTTTTTGATATGCTGTTGGATTCAGTATTTTATTGAGAATTTTTGCATTTATATTCATTAGGAATACTGCTCCATAATTGGTCTTACTGTATTGTATTGCATTTATTTATTTATTTTGTATATCCTTGCCTGGATTAGGTATCATGGTAATGATGGTCTTGCAGAGTGAGTTTGGGAGGGTTTTCTCTCTTTCACTTCTTTGGAATAATTTTAAAAGAATTGGTGTTAGTTCTTCTGACATTTTGGCAAAGGTTAGTAGTGAAGCCATCCAGGCTTAGGATTTCCTTTTAGGAGCACTTTTTATTACTGACTGGATCTTGTTATTCATTATTGGTTTGTTAAAATTTGCTGTTTCCTCATGGTTCACTTTTTCTTCTATGAGATCAACTATTTTATTTTATTTTTTATTGTCCAGAGAATATTTATTATTTTTTCTCCCCTACCTCCTGCCCCTTTCCCTCTTTCATGGTTCAGTTTTGGTAGGTTATGTGTCCAGAAATTTATCCTTTTTTCCTATGTTTTCTAATTATTTAATGGATAATTGCTTGTAATAGCTCCTAGAGATCCCTTCTATTTCTGTAGTATTAGTTGTATTGTCTCCTTTTTCATCTGTTATTTTGTTTATTTAAATCTGTTCTTATTCTTCTTTGTTAGTCTTGCAAAAGGTTTTCAGGAAACTCTTCATTTCATTTATTGTTTATGTTGTATATTTTTTGTCTCTATTTCATTTATATCCGCTATAGTCTTTGTTATTTCTTTCCTTCTTTTAATTTTGGATTTGTTTGTTCTTGTTATTCTATTTCATTGAGTTATATCATATTATTTGTTTGAAACTATTCTCTTTTTGATGCAAGCATTTACTGCTGTGTAATTTCCTCTCATTAACTAATTTGCTTTATCTGCTTACATTTTGGTGCTGTTTATTTCACTTCATTTGTTTCAGAAAATTTTTAAACTTGCTTACTTTATTGATTAGTCATTTAAGAATATATTGGGGCTGTAGTGGCGGCTCAGTGATATTGAGCTTGCCTGGTTTGTGTGAGGACCCAGGTTCAAACCCCAGTACCACATACACAATTAAGTATGGAAGCAATGAAAACCAGATGAAAAACTAAAGAAAGATGACCACTCTATCTCTCTCCCTCTCTCTCCTCCTTCTCTAAAAAAAGAACACATTGTATAATTTCCATGCATTTGTACAATTTATAAAGTCCATATGTATTCACTACTATAGTGAATTTCTTGTAGGCACTATGTTCTTGGCTCATATTTTGTTATACATTTGGTCAGTCTAAATATTTTAATTGGGAAATTTAATACATTTAAAGTCAAAATTATTCTTAATAAAGATGTGCTCCCGTCATTTTGTTAATTTTTCTTATTGTTTTATGTGTCTTTACTTTCTTCTTGTGTATTTTTATAATTTTGTGGTTTTCTGTATTGATAAAGTTTGATTTCCTTTTGGATACATGCTATACAGTGAGTTTTATAATTTTGACTGTTTTCATGATGGCGGTTTTCATACTTTTGCTTCCAGTGTGGGAATCCCTTAAGCATATCTTGTAGAACCAGTATGGTAACAATGAATTTTATTTCCTTTCATTTCTAAAGAATAGCTTTGCTGGGTATAGTATTCTTGGTTGGCTTTTTTTCTTTTCTACTCTTTTATTTGAGGACCTTGAATATCGTACTACTCTTTACTCGTTTGTAAATTTTCTGCAAAAAGTTTGCAGAATCTCTGTTGGTCTAATAAAAATTCCATTATATATAATTTGATGGTTTGTTCTTACTGTTTTTAGAATTGTCTCTTCTCTTGTATTTGACTATAATATCTCTTAGAGAGGACTTTTAGTGGTCAATTTTATTAGTAGTATTCCTTTGAGCTTCCTGGGTCTGCATGTTCATATCTTTTTAAAAATTTGGAATGTTTTAAGCAATTTTTTTTGTCAAACAGAGTTATTATACCTCTTGCTTTCTCTTTTCCTTATGGAACACTTACCATTAGAATATTTGCTCACTTAGCAATGTCCCATAAGTCTCACAGGCTTTCGTCATTTGTGTGTCTGTGTGTGTGAGTGAGTGTGTTTATGTATGTATTTCAAATAACCTGTTTTCAAACTCAGAAATTAATCTTCTTGATTTAGTCTGCTATTTAGGCTCTAAATTGTACCTTTTATTTCACTCATTGAGTTCTTTTGTTTCAAGATTTCTGTTTGCTTCTCTTATATGATATCTATTTCTTTGATGAATGTATCCTTCAGATCATAATTGTATTCTTATTTTTGTTGAATTATCTGTCTCTATTCTCCTGTATCTCATTATTTCCTTAAAACTCAGACAATTCATTGATTTACTCTTTGGAGATGTTATGATACCTCATTTTTGCATGCTTCCTGTTTCCCTATGTTGACACTTGTACATTTGGAAAATCTGTATCTTCTACAAGTTTATAGGTGGATTTTTGTAGTAAAATTTTTCTTCCAGTAATGTGTCATAAGATGTCAATCAGGTAGGCTTCATTTGCCGTGGTTTCATGTGGACATGTGGTTGCACTAGTATACTGTCCATATAGCTTCTTCTTCTTTTTTTTTTTTTTTCTATGATCAATGTTTGCAATGGCTGTCCTTTTTTCAGTGGCTTATGCTACAGAAATTGTGGGGTTGAATTGCTCACTGAAATTCAGCTCTTTTAGGCAGGGCAAGTTTGCTGATGGCTCTGGGAACATTGCACTATGAATGTGGTGTGTCCAAAAGCTTCTTAGAATTGTGTGAGACCAGAGTACCTCTGGCTGGCCCATGGATGCATGGTGTGCCTGGCATGGCAGCTGATGCAGGAGGCCTGTCAATTTCTGAGTGTTGCATAGGGAGGACATTACAAGGGGCCCAAGGTGGGTGTGCATCAGTATGCTCAATATCAGGGTAAGGTCAGTGTCTGAGGGCCACAAAGAGGCCTGACTGAACTGGTGGTCTTGAAGAGAGTGTCTATCAGTGCACAAGGTCTATACAAATAACTTTATAAGATCTCCAGGGGTTGACTTGTTTGGAAAAGGCTGCCTAACTGATTTCCAGGGTTAAGAGAGAATATGTGGAGACACCTTTCTGCTTCTCAGATCATTGGTAGGTTGAGCCACTCAAGGAAGGCTTCTTGGTAGGTTGGCAGAGATTCCTAGTTCTTCCTATGTGGGTGGTCTGGCAAGTCTCTTGTTGCTTCTTAGGTACCTTGGCATGGCAAGTCACTCAGAATAGGCTGCTTGGCTGGTTCCTGGGCTTGTTGATGTTGGGAAGGCAGACTTTGTACTTCCTGAGGGCTTCTGTCCATCTAACTCTAATGCACTTAGGGTTAGGTGCATAGTTGCTTCCTATAGTAATAAGATGCTGGCAGGGCCACCAGCTCAGCCGCTGAAGGCTGCTGTCCATTGCTTCTTAGAAGCCAAGGTAGGTGGTATTTCCAGATAACAACGTGCAGCAGAAGCTTAGGTAGGAGAGGGAAAAGCATGGGCTGGAATTTTAATCCAGGACCAAGAAGCAATGTGGTATCTTAGCAGCTCCCTAAGATGGGCTTGAAGCCTATCAGGACCTAATATTTTTCTGCAGCAAGCACTTCACATATATGTGGCTTAAATGAGGACTACTGAGGACCTCCTACATAGCTTTTCCCCACCAGCTAAAGTTCCTCTTGGTTCAACGTTGTTCTTGAGAAATGAGATGGTAAATGCTATCTTCTACTATTTTTGTAAGGCTGTCATATACCTTTGTGATCTGGAAAACTTTTGTCACATTATTTACTCTGGAGCTTTTCCTCAAATACTTCAGTGAAATTGCTGTTGTGTTTTACTAGTTTTGTCCTTTTTCTGAGCACCAGGGATGTTCAGACATCTTGCTATGGGTAAAAGTTTCTGATGCCATCCTACTTTCCTGACCATCATTTCTCCTGATTGAATTCTTGCCTGTGAGGACTTTCTTTTAGCATTTCTTTCAGGTTCTCTGTTGACTTGCCGGAGTTCTTCAGTATAATGAGTTTGATTTATTTCTTAAAACTTTGTCTTTATAGAGTTATTATAAACTGCTTTCAAAAATATTTTCTTGTCTCATTATTGTATCAACCTTGTGGAACAGGAATACATTTCATAGATGAGGAAACCAGGCCCATTTCAGACAAGTTTGACGTGCTCCTTTCTGTTTACCTGGACTCAATCTTTGCTAATAGAATACTAATTGATTCTTATATGGCTAGTAATAGCTTCTTGGGGTAGCAGCCAATTTGAAGAGACTCAAATAGAAACTAAGTAAAATAATAATGGAATGTTCTAGAAGATCCCCAAACCACAAATCCATAAATTTCAAAGCCACAGAAAACTTACTAATGTTGAGAAGGATATAAGAAGGCATCAAGATCTTAGAATAAAAGATAACAAATAGTTTTCACTTGAATGATACCAGGGGATTCTTCTCTATTAAGGACGTGGTTGAAATGAGATTCTGTTTAGAGTTAGTCTGGATTCAGTAAGCTGAAATTAGCTTCTGTTATTTCCCAGGGTTTTAAACCCAGACCAGTATCTCCAGGTGGTTTTTTGTTTGTTTTTTTGTTTTGTTTTGTTTTGTTTTTTTGGCAAATATTAAAAACTTGCCACTCTTCTTGCATTGGGATCAGGGAATGCAGCATGTGTGAAAGCTGCCAAAATTTCTGTTTGCTGGATTCATTTCATAAAAGGGTACTGATGCAATGACAGAAGAAGGTTGGTAAGATAAGCCTGAAGAAAAAATAGTACTCTTGAAAAGCTTAGTGAGTATTTCCATGGTGATTTCATTGTTGAATTTAATAAAGTTCCCCATAGACTTTTAGGCAAATAAAGCATTTAAAAAAATCCCTGTCCACAATTGCCTTATTTGTCAACATTCTTGTGTAAGTTTAGCTTTTATTTGTTGTGACCAAAATACTTGACAAGAACAGCATAGCGGAGGAATAATTTATTTTGGGGTCATGGTTTCATAGGTTCAGTCAGATGGCTCCATCACCCTGGGCCTGAGATAAGGCAAAACATCATGGCAGAAGGGCCTGGTGCAAGAAAGCTGTTCAACTTATGGTAGCTAGAAAGCAGAGAAAGCTGGAGAAACTAAGGACAGAACACAAACCCTCAAGGCATCCCCCAGTGGCCCACTTCTTCCAACCATACCCTGCACACCTACAGTCATCATGCAGTACAGTAGCCCTTTCAAGTTATTAATGCTTCAGATGGATAGATCCACAGATTAGGCTGTGGCTTCCATAATCTAATCATGAACTTTCGGGGGACATCTCATATCCAAACCATAATACTTTGGTTCAAACTAAATTGTATACAGAACACATATATACAAAATAATTTCATATAGTGACGATCATGGTTTTTGGTAAAGATTCTCTCTTTTCCTCTTGAGGATCCTCAGTTATATATATGCAATGTCTTCCTTTTCATATGTGCCTGCAAATGTGGAAAGTTTTTTCTCTTTGTGGAAAATATGATTATGGTGTTTCATTTTACTTATACATCCTTTGTGTCTGAAAAGCATTTAATATCTTTCATTTTGTAATATATTTATATCATCTTTTTCATCGCTATCTATCTGCTGTTTTAAGATATGGAGGTCAAATTCATCTGAAGGAATTATTAAGATTCAGGAAAATTAAGTGCTCTAAAGTATAGTGAGCCAGAAGCAGAGGAAAGAGGAAGAGAATGCTCTGTTTAGGGCCTGCCATGTATTAGATATAAGGACTTTTCTTACATTTTATTATTTAGACCTTATCACAATCATATAAAATAAATGCTTTTGTTCCTGCTTAATGGGAAGGAGAACTGAGGTTAAAAGGGACTAGGTGACTTGCCTTAGATAATGTAACTAAGTAACAGAGCTTTATTAGAACCTATGCACACATGGTCCCTTAGATCTGAACCAGGACTCTACCAAGATCAAGCAGTTCCTTTAATGTATCAGTTGGAATATACAAAGCTTTAAGGCAACTCTCACAAATCCTGTTCAGTACAAAAAAGAAAAATGCTATTGTTTAGTCTCTGGAAGTATGTGTTGTCTAATTTTAAACGGGCTCTCCGAATTACATGTTCTTTGTTTTTCTTTTGATCTGCTCCTGAAGTTGCATAACGTAGGAGGGCCATGGTGGCTGTAATTTGTTGTCATAAACATCAAATCAGTTGGAAGCGTTTTGATTTGTAATAGATACACTAAATTATAACTTGAAAATGTGTGGGATTAGACTCTAAGGCTAACAGGTGTCTTTAGCAGGTTGTTGTTGTTTGCTAACTCTCTCATGATTATCTCTAAAGAGACAGCAACCTGAAAGAGGAAGTTGGGATTCCTGAGCAAATGCTATCCTTTCCCATAATGTTCTGCCCAAATTATAGATTTTGTAAAAGGGTAGAGACCCCCTGATATAAGACAAATATATTTAATTAAGATTGAGTTGTGCTGAATGAACAGAAATACCTGAGATAAAATAATGTACTTATAGTCAAGGTCATTGTCTCTGGGAATCATCCCTCCAGAGGCTCCCACAAGCTGTCAGTTTCAGATATGGATCGTTTAACTCCGGGCCTAGCCCACCCTGATAGCCCACCAGGTGCAACTTGATATAGATAAACAGAAACTTGCTGCTTGCATTTCTTGGAGAAAGACCCCTTTGTTTGTAAGCCTGCCAAAATTTTCCTTTAAAGATAGCCTGCTTGAGTCACTCAGGGCTGCTCCTCTCCCTGAACTTTGCTTTGGAGCAGTGGCCCTGGTGCACCAGCCTGTTTCTTTTTTCTGCTCCTTCTCTTTCCTCCAAATAAACTTTTTTCTTTTTTTTCTGGTCTCTGGTGGTCTCACTATGCGTTGATAACCGGACCCCACAACAATTTCAAGTGAATACATTTTAAGTTCGTTTACAACTGAAACAGAAAGCAAGGCATAAACATTAAAAGGGTTGAAATATGCTCAGGAAGTAGCTCTAATATGCAAATGGGGTCGAAGGTAAAGCAGAACTTAGGTGATATAAATCTTTATTATTAAACACAGAAGGAATGCATAGTTTGCTCCTTTCTTATAAAGATAACATTTTATAAAATGTGCATTTGGTACAAAATTTCAAGTACAAAACAAAACAACTGCATGTTGAGTATTAGACCACAGACTTAAGAGACAGAATTCTGTGAAGAGACAAGAAAAGAAAATGACCACACAATATTGCATGAAATTTGCATTAAACACAATAGAAGTGATGGTGTCATTTTGGATTATGTAACTTTGTCTTTATAAAAACTCAGAAATATTGGAGGAAGGAAGATAGTGGAGTGGAATTAGGCAGTGACTCTTAATTCCTCCACAGCTTGGAATCGCAGTATTTAGCGAACAGGTGATCAGAAAGGTGGGTGTCAGGAGGAATACTCTAAAATAGAAGACTCAGACTGAATTTTGGAGGGACTCAGAAATTAGTTACTGGAGCAGAAAATCGGGAAAGAATTTGTTAACATTTAACCCTAACCCTCCCAGGAGTAACAAAGGGGAAAAAAAGAGAGAGACAAATCTCACAAGCTTACTTCCTTAACAACAGTAGAGACATAGGTGTTGGCACATACCCGTAGTCCCAGTGACTCAGGAGGCGGAGGCAAGAGAATCACAAGTTTGAGGCTAGTCTTAGCAATTTAGTAAGGCCTTGAGCAAATTAGCAACTCCTTGTCTCAAAAGCAAACTTAAAAAGGGCAGAGAAATCTAACTCAGTAGTAAAGCATCCCTGGGTTCTATCCCCAGTACCAAAAAAAGAAACAAAAAAGAAAGACCAAGTTAAACTGGGAAACTGGGGCATGAATGGCCAGGCAGTGAAGGAGAGAAGCTCACAATTTATCTCAAATTGCTGGTGGAAAATCGCACCAGGCGGCCATCATGTACAAATCACACCTTAACCAGCCTCTGGAGAAGAAATTAAATCCATAAAGCTTCTCTGGACCTATAGTCATAACAAATAACACTATAGGGAATGCATGTAGAGGGACTGCCCTCAGCTGAAGATAGCTGTGAAACCCCTTCTCACCACTGCCAGCAAGCGAATGGGGTGGAGCTGATCTGAGAGCAAGTCACTCTCAGGGAGTTAGGCACTGGCACAGCAGCAAGTGCCCCACGTTCAGGCCACAGCAGCAAGATGCCCAGCTTCTTTCTCACTCCTCTCTCCGATGTGGGTCTGTTGACAAAGTGCTCAGGTGGTAGGCAAAAGCCTCACAAATGCAATAGCCAGAAGATGCCCCATGCCTAGTGGCCTATGCAGATGGAAGCAGTCACACAGTTGCCGGCTCCTGCACGGTGCTTGTGAACCAGGCTAGCCAAGATGGTCTAGTGGCTGACAGGAGTCACAGAAGCCACAGCAAAAGGGCAGAGACACCCACACCCCAGTGACACTACATGCCTCACAGTTGCTAGCTGCAGAGCAAAGGTGGAAGTGAGCCAGCTGACACCCTGCCCTAGTGGCAGGCTAATCCACTTGATCAATAACAGTTAGAGTGGGAGGCCTACATGCCCCAGAAGCACACAGGTGAGCACAGAAGACCTGCACACAAGGATCTCTCAGTCACTGACAGTCACCAAGCATCCAGACTCAGACTGCTGACAACAAAACGCAGTGGTAGGCAGAGGCTTCATTTATCCAAAGTACCAGCATTCTCCTCAACAGAAATGGCATAAGTGGACACGAATTTGCAGACGTGGCCCTGTGGACTGGCAGACAGCGAGGACTGGTGGCTGGCAGAATCCAGGTATGGCAGTAACTTGGACAGAGACTCTTGTGCCTGAGTAGTGCTTCACACCTTTCAGTGCCCACAGTCATGGGTCTCATAGCCACCAGTAGCTACAGAGCACATTCAGCACAGACTCACGGAAGGCTTTCCTTGGGAGAATCCAGAAGCCAGTGAAGACCCCTGCAGCTGAAAGAGTCCCTCTCACCTTGGCAGCACAATACACCTCACAGAGGGGACCTACAGAAGAACATCCCATAGACACCAGCCACTACCCAGTGTGCCCAGACACACCCAATGTCCCACATGCACTAGTGAGGGGCAGCAGCCCTCCACCTCCCATGGGCCACGCAGTGTCCGTACAGCTGGACCACTGCTCCTCTGCCTAGGCTGCCACATGCTGCGCACTGAAATTCTACATAGAGGACCTCGTCTCAGATTTGAAAACTCTGGGAACAGCAAACATTTCTACAAGAGGGCACAATGACTGGATTCCCAACCAAGGAAAGACCTGGGTGCTCTCAGACAAACAGGGATGTCTTTTCTGACCCACCATAAAGCTATTTGGTGCCTAGAAACACCAAAGAACTGAAGGGCACTCCTAGAATTGTATCAGAGGTGTATTGTTGAGATCACAATCATCACACGAGAGAAACTTAGAGGTAAATCCAAGGAACTGTGGGAGTTTTTTAAACCTCCCCAAATCTGATGAAATCCAAATCAGAAAAATGCAATATGAAATTTCCCCATCTCAGACAGCTTGGTATGGAATAACATGCATCTTTCTAGTATTAGTTTTGATCCAACAGATATTTTATTCCATACTAAATTGACAGATTTTCCATTATTAGTTGATATTTTATTCTTCAACTCAATATGATATATTTCTTCTGTTTTAAAGTAGTAAATGGAATTATTCATTTGATCCGTTTTCCTCCAGGCTCGTGTTTATATTCTTTTTAGTCTCTCATTTTCTCTCATATTACCTGCTCTAATCGTCACCCTCCATTTTTATTCCTTTTCTTTTTTGTCATTTTTCTCTTTATGTGCTTTAAGCTCTGTATTATGTAACATTAATTTTATTTTAATACCTAATTTCTCAACCTGTTCAAGAACATTACTCTCATTTTCTATTTGTATTAGAAGACTTATGAAGAACACTTTCAACAAGTTTTTTTTTTGAAAGGTTTATTGTTACATAGCTTTATTCTGAAGTGATTGCATACTAGAAATTAGTATGTTCTCTCAAAACAGGCCTGCATACTAGATATATCAGCAGGTTCACACTGAGTGGGAATATTGACACAGATATTTGCACAGCCTGAGGCACTCAGTAGAAAGCTTCTCACTAAAAAGTTCCTCGTAAAATAATGAAAGAGATAATCATCCCAGCAGATGGGCAGAAATACAGGTGATGTGAAAAAAACAAGGAATAGATACTCACTTAAGAACTCACCATACATCAATAAATGACCCCACAGACATCATAGTAGAGAAATTCTGGATAAAGAATTTAGACAGTTGATGACTAAGATGATTAATGAACCAAAAGAAGACATAAAGAACAAACTAAAACAGAAACCATAGAAAGTGAAAGAACGTTTCAATAAAGAGCTAGAAATTCTTTTTTTTTTAAGAGAGAAGGACAGTAAGAGAGAAAGAGAGAGAGAGAGAGAGGGGGAGAGAAAGACAGAGAGAATCAATGTTTATTGAGTTTTTCACATGGCTTTCGTTGCTCTCATGTACTTGGGCATGCCAGCCAAGTGCTATAACCGCCGAGCCACTGCTCCAGCCCCAAGAGCTAGAAATTCTGAAAAAGAACCAACAAATCCTAGAAATGATAGACTCCATAAATCAAATTAAAAATTCAGGTTGAAAACATCACCAATATGTTTGACCACATAGAAAGTAGATTTTGAGATCTCAAAGAAAATGTATGTAATCTTGAAAACACAGCTATAAAGAAAAAAGCAAAAAGAGAACATGTCCAGATTATTCAAGAAATCTAGGTTAACCTTAAGGGATTAAATTTAAGAATCAAAGAAGGCACTGAGATATGAACTAATGGAGTGCAAACCCTTTTCAGTTGAACAGTGTTCAAAACCTTTTCAAATAGTATCTGAAAATTTTCCAAACCTTTGGAATCCAGATATAGGAGTATTTGGAATCTCAATACACAAGTTTGAAGAGGATGCTCATGAAGACACATTATAATGAAAATTTTCAGCATACAGAACAAGGATAGAATTTTTAAAGCTTCAAGAGAAAAACTGCCGGTCACATTTAGATGTAAGCCAATCAGAATTACCTCTGATGTCTCAGCAGAGACTCTAAAAGTCAGGAGGACTTGGAATAATGTCTACCAAGCCCTGAAAGAAAATAAATGCCAAAGTGATTGCTATACCCAAGCAAAGCTATCCTTCAGAACTGAAGAAGAAATAAAAACCTTCCTAGACGAGCATAAACTAGATGAATATATGACTATTAAGCCAGTACTTTAAAACATACTTAAGGAAATATTACACAGAAATGAAATGAAAACAAATGTCAGAATCAGAAAGTGTATGAATCTCATTAGAAGAGTAGCCAAGTAAAGGAGAATCAGGACTGAATTAAACATTAGCAATAAATTTAAAAAGCAAGGAAAAAATAATCATTTCCCTACAGTAACACCAAATGTAAAAGTTCTGTTTTCCAATTAAAATACATATACTGGCAAAGTAGATTAAAATATAAGACCCAATCATATATTATTTAGAAATTACTCATCCTACAGGCAAAGTCATTTACAGGATGAAGGTGAAAGGATGGAAAAGCATATACCATGCTATTGGTTATGGAAAGCAAGCAGGAGTAGCTACTGCAAAGCAGATATCAAGTAGAAATTAATCAGAAGAAAAAACATCACTGGTAAAAAGAACTATTGAACAAGAAGATATAATGATATAAATATTTATGCCCCATATATCTGTGTACACTTAAAACCAAACTCTACTCATCTTAAAGACACAGACAAATCCCAATACAATCAACATGGGTGATTTCAACATACCTCTCTAATGAAAAGATAGGTCATCCAGATATCAGACCTAAAAAATACTACTAATAAAATGGATCTAACAGACTTTATCCACCAACAACTGAATTAATTTTCTTCTCAGCTGTTCATGTAATCTCCAAAATGTATCATATTGTAAGACATTAAGCTAGTTTTTGCAAACACAAAATGTTGAGATAATTCCTTGCATTTTATCAGATCATAATGGAATGAAAATAGAAATCATTAGCAAGAAACTATGTTAACAAATGGAGATTGAATAATACACTTTTAAATGATGAATGTGTCACAGAAAAACCAGGGAAGAACTAAAAAGTATTCTCAGAAACAACAGAGATATAATGTATCAGAATCTCTGAGATATTATGAAAGTAATTCTAGGGATAAATAATCTAATGTTATACCTGAAGGCATTAGGAAAGCTTGAAAACACTAATTCCAAAAACAGTAGCATCAAATTACAAAGTTTATGCACAACAAAAGAAACAATTAGGGGCATGAAAAGAGAGCCTACAGAAGCAGAAAATCTTTGTCAGCTACTCTTCTGACTAAGGATTAATTTCCAGAATATACAAAAGAACTAAAAAAAATTAACACCAAACTCATGTAACTCAATAAATAAATGGGAAAATAGACTAAACAGACATTTCTCAAAGAGGAAATGTAAATGACCAACAGATATTGCAAAATTTTCAACATCATTAGCAATCAGAAATAAGAAAATCAAAACTACACTGAGATTTCATCTCCCTCCTGTTGGTTTGTAAATCATGAAGAAAATAAATAATACAAATAATAATAAATGGTGAAGATGTGGGGAAAAGAAATACTTAAACATTGTTGGTGAAACTGCAAATTAGTACAACTACTATTTATGTCAATATAGAGATTCCTCAAAGACTAGGAATAGAACTACAGTATGATCCAGTTATTCCATTCCTTGGTATTTATCAAAAAGAGTTGAAATCATCGTACTATAGCATTATACACATTCCAATGTTTATAGTAGTGCAATTCACAAGAGCCAAGTTATGGAATCAATCTGGTATCCATCAATAGATGAATGGATACAGAAAATGAGGTAAATATAGTCAATAGCATTCTACTTAGTCATAAAGAAGAATGAAATTATGTCATTTACTGATAAATGGACTGAAGTAGAGAATATCATGTTAAGTGAAATAAACTAGATTCAGAAAGTCAAGGATTGGAGGTTTTCTCTCATATATGGAAGCCAGAGAAAGAAAAGAAATAAAAAAGGGAAATCTTCCAAAAATAGGAGAACAGAAGAGTATGAGAGGGAAAAGGGGAAGGAATGGGTAATTACTGAAGAATGAAATTGACCAAATTATGCTATGTGCATGTATGGATATATTACAATGAATCTCCCTTTTATGTATAATTATAATACACCAATTAAAAATAGAAGGAAAGACCAGTAAGGTAGATGAGGAAATTGGAGGAGGGGACAGGGAAGAGGAGGGAAGTACTGGGAACGAACTAGAGAAAATTGTTATGTACATCCATGAATATGTCACAATGAACCTCATTATTATGTATAATTATAATGCACTAATAAAAACATAAT
Source organism: Aplodontia rufa (assembly GCA_004027875.1). NCBI lineage: Eukaryota > Metazoa > Chordata > Mammalia > Rodentia > Aplodontiidae > Aplodontia > Aplodontia rufa. The sequence goes on from PVKS010003596.1 coordinate 19,673, forward strand.
ACAAATAAAATTCAAATATGTTAAAAGAGATTTTGAGTGTAGTCAGAATAGTTTTCTGTATCCCTCTCTCCCTTTCATCCCTCCCCACTCCCCCACCTGCCCTGAACACAGGAAATATTATCTTTTGCTCACATTCAAGAAGCAGAGCAGTTTTATGTAGTCTGCACTATTTTCCATAAAGAAGAGAGAAGGGTGTCATCATCAATATATTTTTAATGAAGTTAGCAAGCCATGTAGTAACTTTTCACAATTAGTCAATTGTTTATTCAAAATATTGTTCTATTTTAGTAGATTTCTTTCTGCCTTGTGTCAATCATATCTTCACATTTCTATTTTCCATTATTATTATTCTTTTTTTTCAGACTAGCCAGTTTTTACTTTCAAACTTTGTTACCTAAATAACTCTGAAGGCCTTCCAGCCACAGTGTCTATGTTGGTATTATTCATCTATTGTTATAATAAGACATATTTTTTGGAAGCTTACAATGGTACCAGCATCTCAAAGCTATTTTGAAGATGCTCACCCCTGTTTTCAACACCTAAAATACAATTCTTTATCTTGTAACCTAATTTAATGTTTTTATTGTAGATCTACACAGAATATATTTCAGTCTCTATATGCATGTGTATTGATCAACTAAGGATATTCAGCTTATCCACCATCTCAAGCATTTATTGCTCCTGTGATGAGAACATTTACAATCCTCTTTTCTAGCTATTTTGAATTATATGATATAGTATCATTGATTATAATCATCCATTTGCATAATAGAAAACCAGAACTTATTTTTCCTATCTGGATGTGATTTTGTGGCCACCTACCAGTCTCTCTCCCCTTTCCCTCCACTAGTAACCACTGTTCTCTCTACTTCTCTGATCTTAACTTTTTTAGATTGTTTATATGAATAAAATAATGTTTTCCGTGCCTTGTTTACTTTACTAACATGAATTCCAGGTTCATCCAGGTTGCCTTAAGAGACAGTATTTTTGTCCAATTTTATGGCTTAATAGTGTTCCACTGTGCATATAGACCACATTTTCTTTATCCATTTATTCACTGGTGAACACCTCCGTTTATTCCATCTCTTGTCTTTTGGGAGTAATGCTTCAATGAACAAGGGAGCACAGGGCTCCCTTTGATACACAATCTTTATGTCATCCAATGGTTTTCCTTTTAATGTCATCCCCAAGATTATTTTTTAAAATTTATTTTGCATACTTTTCTGGGGCTTAGGCCTCTCGCAGTCGCCGTCTCAGATTTACTACCCCCTTTTAAATCAATTAGCATGGTTCTTTTCTGTTGGCTTCTCTCCTGCTTACTTTGGCAATTACTGGAGTCATGCAGTAATTTATCTTATTTGTGTTGTCTCCCTAAGAAAGAATTTAAATTATACATTTCTTCAAGGCAGAGCCTGTCTTTATTGTTTTAAATTCTTCTCATTTGTTCTATAATGTGGTCAGTGACAAAAGCATGTGACAAAAACTTAACAAATCGGAAAAACAAATGTCTCCATGATTAATATGTTGAATTTGCAAATGAGTGCTACTCTACATAGAAGAAAATAGATTATGGATATTAGAAAGAATGATGCAAATGTATTCATTTTAATACATCTTATTAACATATTTAAGTGTAGGTTGTTCTGAACTCCTTGTTATATTATAGGAATATATATAAGAAGGGAACTTATAAAAACAATGTCTCCAAATGGTAAGTCAATAACAGATATGGTATTTAATTCTTCAGTGTTTTAATTTTAGAATAGTTTCCAATCTCTTTTAAATTTTCTCATCAATCAAACAAAATACTCAGATTTATATATTTTTTAAAAACTTAAATCAAATTTTATTTTTTCATAAAATGAGAGATTATAGATTTACATTAATAAATTGCATGTTTTAGAAAATTATGGCAATCAGACAATGCAGAAATGTGAGCTCATGGAATTTATGAACTGGTAATTTTTCATTTATTTATAGATGTGGATCACGTAATTATCTTTCCCCACTTTTTACCTTAATTTTTCTTTACGATAGAAGGCTTCTCAACAATGTTCTGGATTCTTCTCATTTTGTAGAGTTGTTTCCCAGCGTTGAAAATGGGGTTGAAAAGAGGATGAGCATCGTGAGCCGATGATGTTAATTGTTGCTCCTAGCTTGAGAAACGAGGCAGAGATGGACGTTCAAGGTGAGCTTTGCGCTAGGTCCCTCCCACTTCCTCCACAGGGCCATAAAGTTCTTGCTAACAGTCTACACCCAAACTTGGAGAACCATTAAAGTTAAAATATCCTCTGTTTGTCATCTGGAGAAAGGGACACTTTGAGAGCTCTACCAGAAAGAAAGTGCGTTAAATAAACTACTTGTGTTTTTTAATTTCTTTAGTAACTCATACTTAACTGATTCCTTGGACATAGCACAAAGCATAGGTCAAACTTCATGGCAGCTTCTCTTGTGATGTGTGCTTCTTCCGTGATGGTAGAAAACTGTCTGAGCCGTAGGTCGGGGCTTGTTTCAGGTGGTCTTTCTTTGTGCCTTACTGTAACATTGAAAGTAGTCCATTGGAGGTGAAGGCAGGAGAATACAAGTTAGTCTGATCTTCCTTGGACAAGGCTGTGCCGTATTAGATGTGCTATTTAGGGAAGAGTGAGGTATAATAAACTCTGATTGATAATTTGTTCCAATGTCACATCAAGACTCCCGTTTTAAGCTAGTTTTGATGGGCAGCTGAACCAAATCATTTAGAACTTCACTGTCCAATACGGTAGCTACCAGCCAGATGGGACTATTGAGAATTTGAAATGTGGTTTTGTTTAAATAGAGATGTGCTATACGGAAAGATTTAGTTCTAAGAAAATAATGTGGTATAATAATTTTTATATTGAATGCATATTGAAATAATATTTTACATATATAGGTTAAATAAAATGCATAATTAAAATGAAAATTTCACCTGTTTCTTTTTCAATTTTTAAAATGTGTGTAAAATGAAATATGAAAATCACATATATAGCTCCTATTTTATTCTGTTGGCTAGTGTTGGTTTAGGACTTTCTAGTAATGCAGACCTGGCTTTGAGTCCTGGCTCTGATTCATATATTATTTAATTTCAAAAAGTCTCAGATCTTTTGCATGATAATAGTACATCTTATAATATCTTATAATACTTAAACTTGTAAACAAAAGTGTGAAACTAATATTCTGGAGAGCTAGATTGCCCTTGGGACAATGAGTCACTTCATCTCTGCAGTTTTCAGTTTACTGATACATGAAATCATGAGTTTATACGGAATATTTTAAAGTAACTCATTCAAAACATTTGATCTAGTATGGCCTCAAGTCCTAAGTCCATCAGTGTGTTGGTAATGTGTGTGTTAGTTAAGGGGAAATAGGAATTCGCTGATGAATATGATCCTGTGTTAAAAATCCAGTTTGATCTGCCCAGTCGGTGCTGTATTTCCTTTTCTGGAGTCTTCCTTCTCTGCCATCCCTAAAGTTACAGTGGCATTAGCTGTGCTGATGCAATTGTGTCCCTTGGTCACAGTTGACTGGTAGAGGAGTGAGCACCTGCCCAGGCTAAGGCAGGTTTTCCCAGTAATTGTATTTGAGACTAAGAATTCTAGCCCGGTGTGTTTCTGAAGTAGAGGTGCTGTCAACTCTAGAACTATTAGTGTTGTCCACTTTGAACTCTGCGGACTGGGAAATAGAAACAGCTGTCTGTGTAGCAGCATGAAGTGAAGCAGAAGCAGAGAGAGGCAGGAATGAGAGAAAAAGAGATCTTTTTGGGTTCCTTGTCATATTCCAGTCCTGCATTTAATTCATTACTGAGAATGGGCTGCATTCCTGTCCCGTACTGAGAAAAATAACCTTAGATTTTAAAATAAAACAAAACCCTTTTTGATGGTGTTAGTTTGAATACATTTCTTTTATTTTCAACCTACAAAATTTCAATGAATGTGGTTAAATTTTGCTCATGGTCTGCCAGAATTATGGACACACAAGTGGCTCATCACACTGCAAAACATTATGAGAAGTATAAATGATAACAAGTGACAGATTGATGGAGTTGGTGAAGAATGCTAAAATAACATGTGAGGAGGTCATTTGAGAACAAAAAGATACTGTTTTAGATAGAGGAGGAAGAGGAGACATTTCCAGGACAGGACATGTACAAGTACAAAGATTGAAAGCAAATTGAGGAGGTGACACACGCACCAGTGACTGGGTAAAAGGATCTGTTAGGATATTTCAGGGTTTAAATTTGTTTTTAATTCCAAGCATTCTTAGAAATATAAAGGACAGAACAGAAGGTGAATGAGCAATGAACTTGGAGTAAGAAGACTTGTCTGTTGCAAACCTAAGACGGATTGACAATATCATCTTGAGCAATTTGCATCACTTCTCTAGAAATAGGTTTCTTCATTTGAGAAACAAAGAGGTGGACTGCATCATCTCTGTTGTCCCTCTTAGCTCAAAATTCTATGATTTTATAACAAGTCAAATAAAAAAATGTTGTCAGTGCTGACAAAGCATTTCTGTTAGTTTTGTGGCAACGATTTAATTTAGATATATTTCCTTTCCTATCAAAACAATGTGGTATGACATATGCCACATCAAAGAGGTTTTGTCCCAAAGGTTTATTTCATAAAACATGAAATTACGAAGGTGAATTTCACTAAGTAGTGTCACACCTGATCCTGAACTAGTTGTGTCTTTAATATTTTACTTTCTTCACCTGTACCATGGCCCAGTGAAGTTTATTCTATATCTGAGTATTACAGAAGATAATAAATGATTACGTTCTGTGGGAGAAAAGTACCACTCCCGCTTGAATATGAAAAACAAAAAATATTTCCCACCATGTTGTCTCTGAGAATAAAGAATTATCAGTATTTAAAAATATAAAAATGGACATAGGAGTGGAAGACTTGCTGAAAACCATGTGCTTCCAAGTACAGTGTATTTCCTTCATATCTATCTTTTATATTCCTTTCCTTTGCCTTTGGGTATCAGAAAGGGGAATTCTTATTCTTTATCACTACCCACTTGTATTGGTTTTTTTGACAACTTGGTCATTGAGGTTTTCTCTATTTATGAAGAACACTCCATGGGAACAAGTGACTCACAATGTTATTGACTATTCAGGGGAACTTGCTGAGTGGAGCAAATCCCAAGATAAAAGAATGGAGATTACAGGTATGGATGAGATTGAATGAAAAATAAAAAAATTACAATCACTAATGTGAGCTGAGGATGAGTAGGAAAGAGAAGCAGAGCGTTTACTGTGCATACAATGTGTTTAGCTTCACTATATTCATATGACACATTTTTCAAAATACAAGGATGTTGAAGTTTTGGTTCTATGAATGATAAAATATTACTTTATAAAGTTATCATAATTGGGGCTGGAGCAGTGGTTCAGTGGTTGTGGCACTTGCCTGGCATGCACAAGAATGTGGCTTTGAACCCCAGGACCACGTGCACAAGGAAGTTTTGGAGCAGCAAAGGCCACAAAAAAACTGAATAGAGCTGATTCTCTTTCTCTTTCTCACTGTCCCTCTCTCTTTATAAAAAAAAAAGAATCATCAAAATCAAAAAATAAACTAATAATTCATAGGTTATAGTGAAATTGTCTAGGAGACAAAAATCTTATTCTTATCATGAATTCCTTTTCTAAGATGATGGCTCAACATAAATTGTTTGGTCTTCAGATAACTGAAATATTAAATGTACTAAAGTGTCTATCTTTACCAAGCCAATTACGCTGCAAATGGAAAAATGTTATAGTCTATCATACTTCAAATATTTTCAAGGGTATATATGTGTATATATATAATTATACACACACACACACACACACATATCAGGGTTTGAGTTCAAAATCTTCTTTTTACTGCTGGTAACAGAATAGATCTCTAAGGTTTGACAAATTTAAGAATCATGGACAAACCTTGATACAGTAGAACTAGAAAAAGCATTTGATGATTTAAGAGATTAATTTAGAAGATTAAATTTAGATCAAATAAATGCAAGTGTGATAGATTTTTTAAAAAGCTTTAGAAATGTGGTTTCTGATAGTTATCAAAATCTCAGAAGATACATACATTTTAAAATAGATAGACAATGGGTCATATTCATGGAAGGGAACAAAATCTAAGTCTTTTTGAGGCAAAGATATGGTGAGTCACCAGATCTTAAACATACTATTTAAGATTATTATTGGAAGCCAAGTACAGATCTGGTCCAAGACAATGGTTTTTATGTTATGATATAATCAGTAGATAACAATAAAATACTCTATGCTTGGTTAGAAAATCTATATGAAAATTTTAGAGATTTGCCTGATATGATTTTATTTTCTCATGGTGGACTACTAACATTATAAATTTAAACAGGCTCCTGAGATGACAATAAAAGTGACAATTCTATTGGGAGAGAAGAAAATCAATCATGAGCCAGACACTATAGTAGACATTTTCAGATATATTAGCTCATTAAACTCTGAGAGTTTAAATTGCCAAACTGTTAAGTAGTTAGCAAGTGATGGAATCATAATTCTGAAATGAGACCTATCTGAAGTTCCTTAGATTTGGGAGGGGAAGAGAATTAACACACCTCTGTGAATCCATTACCTCTGGTGACTCTGTTATGATGAAATTGTATTTTGAATCTGACTTTGAATGTTGGGCATATATAAGTTTATAAATTACCTCAAACTACTTTTGCATCAGAATGGGATGCAAAGCAAAGGGTCCACAGTAGGACAAAGACAGTCCCTAAGCTCAATGCAAGGAGGAACTTAAAGCACAAAAAAACAAAACAAAGCATAAAACCCAATAATCTTCACTTGAGATTATGTGCTCTTACCATGGAAAAAGAAACTGAGATCAGCCCTTAGGAAAACTGTAGAAGGGATTCTTGCAGTAGTAGAAGGTTGGCCTAATGGCATCTGACACATGTGCCCCCTCAATACATTAGGGAAAGAAATTAATAGCTATGAGAAATTATGAGGCACAATGATCTTATCAATTTGCAATTCCTTCTAAACCATTGTCCTCATCTGTCTCTCTATTGGCCACTTAAAGTTCAAAGCCAAAGCAACTACTGAGTAGCAATGCACTTAAGAGATGCAAATCACAAGTTACTGCTGATCTCTCCTAACATCATACTATCCAATCAGTTCTACAAACTTTGGTCATTATAGCTATGATGCCCCAGACTTTGAGACAAATGCTGAGTGAAATAAAACATGACACTTTCAGGATTCATGACCTTGTGAGGAAGACGACATAAATATAACCACTGGAAGCGTAACATGCTTTCATAGGGATGAAATTGGGAGCAGTAAAATATTAATCGCCATACTGCCTTGTTTGTTTGTTTGTTTGTTTTTTGTACCAGGGATTGAACCAGGAGCACTTAACCAATGAGCAACATCCCTAGTGCCCATTTTTCAATGTTTTTATCTTGTGAAAGTGTCTCGCTAAGTTGCTTAGGGCCTAGCTAAGTTTCGGAGGCTGGCTTTGAACTTGGGATCCTCCTGCTTCAGCTTCCTGAGCCACTGGGATTACAGGAGTGCGCTACTGAACCAGGCTCACCGTACTACTTTTAGTAAACTGCTTAACTCCAGGAATGCTAGTAGTGCTAGGCTTCTTGTTCTTTTTCTAAAGAATGAACAGGGTGATAATGAATTCTTTTGCATAATTTATGTATAAATATACCCATATAATTCAATATAATACCATTTCTCTGTTGTCTTTATCAAAGAATTTGGTCTTGTATGAAAAATGGAAGAGAAACAAATCTATCAAACATAGTTTTGTAAGTAATCATTCACGTATTTCCTAAATAACTATACACTATTCATTTAAAATTTAAAGTCCTTATCAATAATGTTAGCACTGTAAATATATTCATTAAAACTCCTTTTTTGCACAGGTGATAAAATTAAGACCCAGAAAAATCCAGAGGCTTGGTAATGGCACTCAGCTGATAAGCAACAGAGCCAGGCGTGGACGCTAACCTGCCTTGGCACTCCTGTGCCTAGTTCCATGTCTCAGGGTACTAAGCTCAGCTAGTTTTATCAGGTTCTAGGTGAAAAAAAAAAAAAAAGAATATGGCAGCAAGTCTTTACTTTTTTTGTGTCCTCTTTAAGTTTTTCATTTTATTTTATTTTTTAAAAATAATACGTTAGTGTTTGTTTTGTTTTGTGTGTGTGTGTGAGAGAGAAAGACAGTCAATTTTATTAGGTTTTTCGTGTGGCTTTCATTGCTGTGACTCTTTGTTGTACACATGGTGCTGGGGTACGAATCCATATCCTTGTGCCTTCCAGCCAAGTGCCCTAAAAGGCTGAGCCACAGCTCCAGCCCCCCCTTTTTGCTCTAATATTGGCAGCTGAGAGAACTATGAGGCATCTAAATAAAGTCATTAAATATATCTGTACTTAGGCACATCTGTAGAACTTTAAGTGTAATCTTGTACTTCCTAGCAAAAGAAAAAAGATTATGTCTACATAATATATACTGTTGGTTTTGATGTTATTTAAATTTACTTCCATCAATATAAATATATTCATAGAGATTACAACTATTTATTGATAAATTGGATTTCTTAGGAGCGTGTGAGTTCGGAATTTTCTGTACATGCCAATAAAGGTCATTTTAGTATTCACAGGTCAAAGTTAGTGAAAGCAATAATTTGAAATCTAAATCATGACATCTCTAAACAGTATATCATGCTGAATAAATATACACATATGTCCTACCTGTACCCTTTAATTGAGTTGATTTGTTCACAAGTGCATACGAATGAGTTTGCTCATTCTCCAAGTCAAAGTGGAAAATTTCTTACTCTGAGTTCATCTTCCTTGAAGAAGTGTCATAAGCATTTTTCTTGATGCAAAAAATACACATACCAAGACATCAACATCATTGGCATATTTCCAGTGAATCAGTTCATCAAGGGTTTGTTGAAACTCCTCCCGTTTCTCACTTGAAGACAAGCATATTTACATGAAAATAATAAAGTGACAAACTATCTCTTTTCCTCCAGTCCTTCTTTCCTTCTTGTCTTCCTGCCTTCCCATCGTCTTTCCTTTCTTCCTCTCCATTCATTCATCTTCAGGCATTTGTAGGCTAGCTGTAATCAGCAACTCATTTCATAAATGATCAGTTATATAAAGACATCACTATTGGGATCACTCCAGTCTCAGAGAAAAGGAATATAGATCTGCAGGGGGTGCAGTGATTTAGCCCCTGAGGTAACTGTGTCACTTCTGATAACCAGCTGTTAGCAATACCTGTACTATATTTCAATGTCTGAATGAAGAAGTTACAGAATATATAGACAGACATCTTAGAAACTATTATTATTTTATTGTATTTTAAAATTTTTATGTGTAGACCAATGCTCAGAGCTTTTTAGGGTCACATTTCTATTGATTATATAATCTCTGTCCGTGTGTGGGATAATAGCAACTTTATTTCCATGTTTATTCAGAGATCCTGGGAATGCTGCAGATCAAACTGATATTTTTCTATTGTGAGGAGGAAGATGAAGAAGATTGTTGTGAGGACTGAATAAGATGATGCACTTTAGGAGTTCTTCCCAAATTCTGGGTGCATAGTACACACTTTGCCATAGCAATAATAATAAAAGCAGTGATGATTACAAAACTCTATTAATTTACACAAGGCTTAAAAAGCAAACCAGTCAACATATATTTGCCCTGCTTTGCTCCTCATGGAAGGGGAGAGATTCGAAGGGCATGGTCCTGCCAGCAGGTGTCTGTGCTTCCTGCCTGACTAAAGGGATTTCCACGTGAATTACAAAAGAAATTCCAAAGCATATTTTTCCAAAATTAAACTAGTTTCTGTGGTTCATACCTGAGGAAATCATTGAGACACAAATTCCAATTTTTATAGCACTGCTTTAGTATATCGATTGGCTTTAACCAGCTTAACCTTTTTGAGTCTGTTACTCTTTCATAAACGTTGTTAGTGTTTGGTGTACTAGATGTTGAATGGATAGTACAGCATATTGATTTTGAATCTAATTTTCATTTCCAGGGAACTGAGGATAACTGAATCTGGCATTTAAAACATTCCAATACGTCACGAGAATTCTTTAAAATACTTTTTCCTGAAAAAAGACATTATAAGCACATTTAAAGAGTTCCTAGTAAAAATTAAGTATATGCAAATTTTTTGTTATTGAAGATATCATTAGGCAGCATTGAAGAACTAAATTTATTCCAATAATCATTATAATGATGAAAAAATTCCTTGCTCCAATAATTGATTTATGCTTCATTTAAATGTACAGAGTAGTTTCAATATAATTTCTTATTAGCTCTAATGACGAATTTTAAAGTAGCATGACTCTGAAATAAAGATGAAAATTCTCCATACAACTTATTGCATTTAAATGGATTTAATATTTAATATTTAAAAAATCATTTGATGTAAATAGCCATCATGAATCACTGCAAATATACTACGATGTAATTAAATGCTTTTTTCTTTTCAAATGCATCTACTTGTTTCATAATAAATTATTTTTGTACTCTTTCTGCTTTTAAGCTATGCTATTGTTTTTGAAATTATTTTTAATTGTGAAATAGCATTAACCAAAATATCAGCATATTAAAAAAATTCCTTCTTGGCAAATTTAAAATAACTGAATTATTGTTTAACATTTGTCTTTCTCTTACTATTGTTTTTTTTTTAATTTTTATTTTTGAACAACCATACAAATTTTTAACAAAATAATATAAAATGTGTATAGTTTCTGGATACTAGATTTACCCCCAGGAGTGCTACCCCCCCAATTTCCCACCCGTATCCCACCCTTCCCTTACCCACAATATCTCTAAAAAAGTGTTAGGCTGTATAACATTACACCTTATCTGGATTTAACACATGATAATAAACCACCTTTCTGAATGGCCAGGGTCTAGTTCCAACCTCCACAGATGAGTGGAGACATTCGATCCTTGGTTCTCTGGGTTAAGCTGATTTTACTCAGCATAATTTCTTCCATAGCCATCCATTTACTTTCAAAGACGCTGTGTAAAATTCCATGGTATATATGTACCACAGTTTTTGGATCTTACTATTGATTTAAACCATGATAATAAACACCCAAATTTCTAAATGTGAAGGAGAAAAAGCAAAACTTGGGAGAGAAGCAAGGTTCAATGATTGTGAAGCTTTCACCATCTAAGATTGTGCTCATAGAGGAACTACTCTGTGACCTAATTCTGTACCTAAAAAATTCTGGTGTGGCAGCATGTGCCATGAACGGGAGATGGGGGCAGGATTAGCATAGCTCCTATTGGCTAGATCCAGAAATCAGGTTCCTGGGAGGTCAGGAGTCAGAGTGACTGCCAGGAGAACTGGGACCTCTTGTGTCTACTGCGTGAGAGTGGGAAATTATGAGGTCAGGTAAAGTCTCTGTAGGGGTGGGCAGAGCAGTTCAGACTGTAACCAGATTCTCTCTGACCCTTAAGGATGTGGCCAATCACACACGCGCACACACCACAACACACAAACCTTCCTTCCCCAGTTGACTAATGAGAATACTGGGTCAATATTTAAACTATACCCCATAAATAATTGATATATTTTAAATATACTACAGGATGTCAGGACAGTAGTACTGCTTCCTAAGTGGAAGTTCCTGAAGCACTCAGGACTTGACCGTGAAGTTATTTCGTAGTAAGGAAAGTGACTTTGGAAAAAGAGCGATAGATAGTCCTATTTCAGGTTGTTCCTCTACTCAGCAATGAGGACCTCTCTCAAGCCCTCAGTTTTCTTATCTGTTATATAAAAACCATGATCATTTTTCTGATAAATTCTTGGGGTCCATGGACTGATCATAAGAGTTAATGTTTGTCACTGTTAGAGTGACTATATATCATCTAAAGCAGGAAACTTTTGAGACAAATGAAGAAAGTATGTTAATTAGACTGGGGCCCATGGATAAAACCTGACTACACTGGATAAGCATGGACATATATTTAATTTAGGCACGAACTTTTAAAACTAGAAAGCACTCTGCAACTATAAGACAAGAGAATGGTAGAGGGAATGATATCTGAAGTCTAGCTTCCAACCCAGTTTGACAAGATATGGTGAGACTTTGAACTCTATCACTGAGTGGGGTCCTGTAGCCAGCACACCCTTGAAGTGGCCAAGTCTCCCAGTGAGGTCAGCATAATCTGATAATGAGGACAGAGAGACAGTGGCTTCATGTCTCCTTCCTATAATGAACTATGGATGAAAAAAAATCCTTGATTACATAACAACCTTGAAGCCATGACCATGTTAAGATAGTTATGCTGTTTCCCTCTACTCTGAGCACCTTTTACAACCTCAGTGGAGCTAGTGTTTCTGGATGTCAAGTGATGTTCTCACTTCAGAAACGCAGGCTCTCCGATAAAAGCTCACAATGGCCTAGAAGGTCAGTTGCTTGAAGAAGATAAATCAGCCCAACTCCTTTTAGCATTATGGATTTGGTGTAATGGCTTACATTTAACTGTCAGGCATGGTTTACAGCAAGGTGCAATATTAACCTGTGTCTGGAGAGGAATTTAATTAAACATTTTAAAATTTGAAGTATCTTTTGTCTAAGCCTTATAGAATTATTTTTTTTAAAGATTAGTCTATACTGTTTCAAAGCAATAATGAGCAAAGTTTTTCTCTACAATTTTTCCTTTTTTAAAATAGACTTTCAATGTAATCAGAAATGATGGATAAGAATGTATTTGTATTTTCCCAGCTTAATAGAGTTTATAGAGAAGAAAGGTTGCATGCTGTTGTTCAAGGTTATTATCAATGTTACCAGTATTAATTGGCCAGAAAAGTAGTCTATTGAGTTGAATAAACTTGATGTTTACTGAGAGAAAATACTTTTTCATTATCAAACTATTTTCTGTCTCTCTATCATGCTTGAAGAAGAAAACATACTGAAGATTAAAATACTATATTTTTTTGCAGTTGTCTGTAAGAGACTAAAAGCATCTTCTAATGAAGTCTACATTATTTAATCAACATTATATAATCCAAAAATTCTAATCAGGTACAATAAATTTTGCTTTTTTCTTCAAACAAAACTATTATGAAATGCTTATTATTTTATAACATTTTAGCATTAAGCTAGGTATTAAAATCAGTGATAACAGAAAATTTACTGAATTTTGGGCTAATTATAGGACTTTTATTCCTAAGACTCCATTGGTATCCCAAATTTAGGATTATCTGATAAAGAACATACTATTTTTCTATCATGTACTGCAGGATGATGTCAGCAAGAATAATAGCCTTAGCATATACTGAGTAAAGACTATTAAGAAGAAATTACATTATGAAACACAAAGAGAGATGACATTCATTTTCTCAGTGCCAAACTGCATAGATTGAATAACAGTTTTGAAATTACAGACTTCTTTTTCTAAAGAATTTATAAATCATTTAAAATAATTTATTATAGAAATGGTAAGTTTAAAATCCAAAATACTCATTCTGATAATTTCTAGGACTTATAATTTTTCTTGGACAGTGTAAGTATAAAAATTCTTCTTTAGTCATATTTAAATCCTGAAGTACTTACAGTTGACATCAGGATCATGCAAACATTATTGACCAATCTGAAAAAGGATAGCATACCCACAGACATTTGAAACTGCTTTAGAAATTCCACACTTCCATGTCACCATGAAATTTATTATTTGTATAATCAATACATACAAAAAAAAGTTCCACACTTCTAAAAAAAATGGGTTGGTTATAGTGAATTGTATATGTTATAAATGAGTATTGTTCTGTAAATTAGCACTGGGTATCTTAAGTGAAGCTTATTATTTTGGAAATTTGTTCTCTTAAACAAGTCACACCTTATTGTATAAACTAAGGACCTATCATCTCATATTGTTTCTGAAAAGACAATGAATCATGTTCCTATGAAAGTATGTTAGTAAAAAAAAACATGATTTAGGGCATAGTTTTATGATTTCAGTAACCCTCAAGATTTTGTTTACATCAAAGATAATTATCACTAAAAATGGATCTTATAGAGGCTGGAGTGGTGGCTCAGTGGTTACAGCACTTGCCCAGCATGTGCAAGTACACGGGTTCAAACCCAAGCACCCATGTACACTACCAAGTGTTGGAGCAATGAAAGCCATGTGAAAAACTCAGTAAAAATTAATTCTCTCTCTCTCACTCTCTCTCTCTCTCTCTCTCTCACTGTCTTCTCTTTTTTTTTTTTTAAAAATGGATCTTATAGACTCTTTCTAATTTCAGCTACATTATGCCATCAACTTATATATATAACCAATGGGTATATCTTGACGTTTTCACATTTTATGATTTATGACACAAGACATAGCATATTCTTAGAATGTTTTATTTACAAATTACATCTTTAGATTTTCTGTTCTTTGTTCTGAAATCATGGAGGTTCAATACTCCATAGTCTCAATACTAACAACAATAGAATTATATTAAATTTAGTTGCTTTTTCTATGTAGTCCTTTATTTTTTTAAAAATAATTGGGAGTTGTATGGAGGAAAATTCAAACTGTTGGGCAGCAGTGAGTACAGATTTCCAGTCTTACCCACATCCATTATGTACCATCTCACATTACTATTTACTGATTGCTGTGTTCTGTACTTAGTGAGGTTCCGTCTGAGCCTGACCAACTCCCGGAGATTAATTCAACTCTTTATTCTCCCTTATCAAAGGAAGAAATCAAAACTCAAAGAGGATGAATAACTTGAGCCCAACATATATGAAATGTTGTAGCTTGCATTCAGACCCAGAATGCAATGCCTGAAGTGGAAGCCTACTTCAGAAACTCAACTGGGACCTTGGCCAACTAAGGGAAACAATTTAGCAGAAGGATCACACACACAAGTTTGCAGACATAAGTGCATAAGTTCTTTTGATTTAATATTAGAGAACTGTTCACTATTTTTTAAATTTCATTTTTTGATGCAAAATGAAAATATCATCTTTGAGAATGGTTTACTTACTAACTGAAATGCCTTTAAGTGCCATAGAAGTTTTGTGGATAAACTATAATCAAACTGCATTCTTTGTAATCTTATGTTTCAGTGTCTTTGAGTTGTGCAAAAAGAATTGTAAAGAAATATAAGTGAATTATTATTCTAGATTCTTACAAATTTTGTTTCTAATGTTTCATAGTTATGCACATCTAAGCACATAGTAATTAATTTTGTAAAAAGTAATTTTATTTTACTAAGTTTTACACATTCACTATTTTGACTTTTAAAGAACAAGTTTTGGGGCTGGAGAGGTGGCTCAGCGGTTATGGCACTTGCCTGGCATGTGCAAGGACCCAAGTTCAAACCGCAGCACCACGTACACAACAAAGTGTCAGAGCAACAAAAGCCACGTGAAAAACTAAATACAATTGATTCTCTCTTTCTCTCTCTCTCTTTCACTGTCCCTCTCTCTTAAAAAAAAAGTCTCTTCACATACTTAATTATTTCATGTGTAATTAACTTATGGAACTGCAATAACTACTACTAGTGTAAACAGAATTAGGAATGAAAATAACCTGCCACCCAAAGTACACATTGCAATCGGCCGTCAACACATGGTGGGCATGTTAGTCTACATGCTTTAAAGAGGGAGGGAGGAATCTCCAGTCCTTCTGGCTGTAGGTAGGATGCATGACTTCCTAGTTCTTTGTGTAGTATTCTTAGACTAATTTTGTATGAAAGAAATTGCATAAATGCAATTTAGGAAAAAGCCAATCTCAAGATTGTAGGGAGCCCAACTATGATAATACCTAATCTAAATATTGTGATTATGGATAACACATGCTCATTAAAAATTTTATATGTATATGAATACACTGATATATTAAATTTTAAATATTTTGAGCAATTATATGTGCTTTTATATTTTCGTAAGAATCATCTATTCAGGCATAAAAAACATTACAAATATATTAAGGGCTAAAATATATAGCCAAATAAAATATGTTTCTTTATTTTAACCATGATATTCTTAAACAAAAATGTTTAGCAGTCTATTATAGAGTAATATTTTTTGCCATATATTACATTAAAATGACATGATAGTTAAAACGTATTTCTATAAGGTATGTATTTTCAACTTGATAAAATAATTTGAAAGATGTCAACTCAAAGCACACAATACTGATTATTTTAGTAAAATAAAATAGAGGCATTCTCATTCTAATAAGAATATGCCTGGCCTAAAGTCACACCTTCCTGTGCATCTAACAGTATTCTCATTTTATCATATTTAAAAAATCCACACCTCATATTTTCTGTTACCTTATATGGATGGTGCTAATGACACATGAAGTAAACCTTCTATTAGCTCTGTAGTTGAATAGGATTTGTTTAATTTCAGCTGTCAAATAACATGAAAAAAAATCTGGTAACCCTAGGAGTTAAAAAATGTTAGAATTATGAAAGCAAATGTTTCACAAACAGCAATAATTTATTGATCACATTCTTTGCCAGCATAAAATTAAAAGTGTGGAATACGCCCATTTGGGAAGCTTGATGACTTCCTTTTTTTGAGTAGTTTAAAAGAAACTTTGGATAAGTTTCTCTTGAAAGCAAGCAAAAGAAATTAGAAGGTTAGGAATAGTGTGCTTCTACCTTGCTATATAACAAAAGGAATGACTACAATGTTTCCAAGCAGTTTCTCAGTGATTGACATTATAAAGGAAATAACCTCCAAGTCTAATCATGAAGACAAAGATGTGAACAAAATGTTCTTCCTTGACCTTCCTCTCCAGTCCTGTGGCCTTAAATTATCTTGCATAAATGATTGCTGTGTATCATTTCGGGTCGGGCACGCTTCCCTCTGCATTCACTAACATACGTAAATAGGCAGGTGTGGTTTTGAGCTCTCTGGAAACATCTGGAAACAGGCTGTTGCATACAGAAGGTTCAACCAGGTGAACTCTTCTGGGGAGAAACACCTCCTAAGGAATGAAGAAAGCAGCATTGGGCCGAGAACAAGCTGATCACTGATGCTGCAACTGAGGCCAGAAACTCAAATAAATTTCAGATCTTTCTCAAACTGATTTTTCCATCATTGAGTTAGCCAATCATTGGCCGGTCCCTGGAAGAAGTTGCAGCCTTGGGTGGATTTGTCCCAGCGAAGGTCAAAACCCAAGCCACCATCATTTGGCAAAAAAATCCCAAGAACTGGGGGATGGCCTTGAAGAGGGAATCTGGGTGGAGGACTCCGCAGGTCCATTTTTGCAATGGAGATTTCTATTGATCTAATAAAAAATAAAATCACATATATATGCTGCTCAGCTTTTTGCATTTTTATTTAATCATGCAATGTTTATTCCTTCTAAGTGAAGGGACAGAGGTCTAACATGTTTATTTTTTATGGGCTATATAATATTCATTTTTAAGACTGATTAATTTATTTCTTCTTTTGTTATTTTCTTTGTTTTTAGCAATGCGAACAATGCTATAAAATCTTTTTTTATGTAAGTTTTTCTGAATTTATATTTTATTAAAATTGTATTATATCTCAAAGCTAGAAAGCAAAACAAAAACAAAAATTTATCTAATTAGCTAAAAATGATTCATTTTGTTGAATATGTTAATTAATCCACAATATCAGTTTTAGACAACTTTAATTTAAATAATCACTCTATTTTACAAATAATTTTATTAACTTTATATCTGGAGAAGTTGAAGTGTGAGTCAAAGTATATGATTATTTGTTTAAACAAACAATTGTATGTTACTATACTAAATGATCATGATAACATGTATTACCACAAAAAGTTTATAAAATAACCATTGAAACCAAAGGTTTTCAATGTAAATATTTTTGAGTCATGAAGATCTTACCTGATTTTTATTTCAATTGCATTTTTGCTCATTGGTGTGGTTGTACATTTTTTAAAGTGTTAGTATCACCCATTTGTTCTCTTCTTTGACTTTGCCCTTTTCTTTCCTTTTCTAGTTTTTTAATGATTGATTTCCTTTATGTCATTCTTATTAAAATATTCTATGTACTTCAATATGTTCTCTTAGATCATTGTTCAAATGATTTTGCTTTTTTATCTTTTAGATAGGAAGAACTACATTTAATACTTTCTGGGCTTTTTCTCAGTTCAGAAGTACTACCACTCAAACTCTTGCAAACATTCTCCTGTAATTCTATAGAAATCATCACAACCTCATTAGTACATCTAAATGTATTTTATAAAGCCCAATGTGTCTTTATTAAGGGGAAAAGGACATTTCAGAAAAATAATATAACCTGATCATGTTTTGTTAAACAAAATAAAGCATAATAGCAAACAAAACAAAAAGCCCATAAGCTCCTTCTGTGTGCAGAAACATAGGAGACTTAGGCTGCCTATGCACCAAACCACAGATGACTGCAGCTGCTCCTTGAAAGTGGAGTTGGAGGCTGGAGCAGTGGCTCAGAGGTTACGGTGCTGGCCTGGCATGCCCAAGTGCATGGGTTCAAACCCCAGCACCCACTTACACAACTAAGTGCCAGAGCAACGAAAGCCATGTGAAAATGGAGTTGGGCCAAGATGTTGGAAGGTTTTTAATTTTCATACATCTAAAAACAGAGGAAAGTAACAGAAATATGTATGATTTTAATTTTCTGCTTTGGCCTTTTCTGTGTTTTCTGTAATGCAGATTTACTAATTATATTTTATCACCAAAAAATAAAACTGAGGGGCTGGTGCGGTGGCTCGGCAGCTTGCCTGGCAAGCGCAAGCACACAAGTTCAAACCCCACCACATACAAACCTAAGTGTCAGAGCAAAGAAAGCCACATGAAAAACTAAATAAAAATTGATTTGATTCTCTCTTCTCCTCTCTCTCTCACTGTCCCTCTCTCTTTAAAAAGAAAATAAAATTGAAGGCTATCAGGAATCCATCACTAAGTGGAACAGTTCTGAAGATTTCTTTAAATTGAAGGTGAATTTTTTTTAACTTTTGTACATCTATGGTTTGTTTCAGTTTCTCATCATTATTCACTCCCCTGGGAAAGTGAGCCAGGAGCGAGTTACAAAACGCTTGATTAATGCTCACCCCTGCCTGGACTTCAGTTCGCAGAAAGGTCTTGGCAAAAAATGGTTTCATTTTTGAGTCAGGTTCTTTTTGTAGGGCTTCCTGCATACATTTTTACTTCTAAAATATTTAAACCTTATTTTGTTCATGACTTGAGGTAGGGACAGCTTCATTTTTTTTTTTCATCTTTAATGTAAGTATAACTTATAGTTTGAGTTTGACAAACGTATACCATCATAACTGCCACCAAAATATAAATTTTGGAATATTTTTATCACTTTAAAAAAATTCCTGATGATCCTTTTGTCTAATACCCTGTCTGTGCTCCCAGCCCTTCACAACAACTGATCTATCTTTATATGCCTTTTCTAGGAGGTCATACAAATGGAATTAGGCCATATGTAGCCTTGTGAGTTTGACATACTTCGCTTAGTACAATCCTTTTGGGACAGAATTATATTGTTATGTGTATATCAATAGTTTATTCCTTCTAATTGATAAATAGAATTATTTGAATTGTATCACTTAAAGGAAATCATTGCATATCTGTACCTTAATGTGTTTATCCATTTACCAACTGAAGGACATTTGAGTTATTTCCAGTTCCTGACAATTATGAAAAAAAGATATTGTAATAAAGGTTTATATTCCGAGCTCCATGTGAATTTTTTTTCTCTTGGGTAAATATCTACTTCATTTTCTTTTTATTAGGTGGTCAGCTATCCTAACCCCATTCATTGACTAATTTTTTTTCTTACTATCTATTAGAATGTTGTTGTAATCAATCTCTACCTCTCACTATTCTTTAACAAATATTCTTTGGCAGATATTACAAAGTGTTTTACTCCATTTGAACTCCTGTGCAATTTAGTTGTGTTTCAAAAAACAAACAAATCCTGTTTTCTTGATAATTATCCAGATAATTATCCATATATACATGTACGTATTTTTAAAAGGATCAATATTTTATGTACACCTTTCCATAACCATAGGATGTCTCTCCATTCATCCATGTTTTATTTCTTGATGTTATATATTCATTCTTATGTATTTTCTGCATTTTTGTTATTAATTGGAATTTTCTATTTTTATTTGTTTTTGACTGGTGGTTATTCATTTACCCTTCATTCATTGATTAATTTGCTCTATGGATATTACTGAAAATATACTTTTTAATCTGGTACTGCTATAGGTACTAACAATGAACAGTGAAGAAGACCAATTTCTTGCATTTGTGCAGGTTATATTCAAATAATTAGAGACAGAAAATAAATACATAGATACATATCAGATGGTCACCAGTGCTAAAAATTTATTTTAAATTGATTTCCTCATAAGACCACCTAGGGAAGAATGCATAGCTATATTATAGTATCCTATTACCAAGTCTTAAAACACTCCAACATTGGGAGGCAGGATACAGGGAAATAGACCATTAGAGTGGACAAATAAAAAGTGACCAGTGAGCCAGGAAGGAAATTCACATATGTAACATCTGTAAAGCCAAAGGAAGAGAGTGCTTCATGGAAAAAGGAAGGGTCACCTTAGTCTCTGCCTTTGTCTAAAGCTATTGCAAAGTCAAATAAGATGAGATGCTGACTACGTAAGCATAAATTGCTGATGACTTTGGCACATTGTTTTAGTAACCTATAGGAAAGAAAATTCTGACTTGAGTAATATAAATACACACATGTATATAAGTACAGGTGTGTGTGTAACACATTGACCATGGTAACCATAGAAACAACAGATGATGTTTAGCCAGGTATTAAAATAAAAATTTCTCACAATAACACAATGAGGTATTTGCTGTTATTTCCCCATTTTTCATATGAAAGAATGGAGGCAAAGAAAATATCAGTAATGAGGGGTACTCAGTGATAGACTCTCAACTAAATGTTACTGTAACTTCAAAACATTTCAGTTGATTCTATAAGGGTTTCTAAGCCATGATTATATAATCCAGAAAGGGTGATGTGGTGATTTCAGCTTTTCTAGTGTTTCTAATATATATATATATACATATATATTATGTATCATATTGAATTTGATAGGACCTCAAAAACAATACTTGTAGTGACAACAAGCATCCTTGTCATATTACTACAGATATTAAAAAACTTTTAACACTTCTTCATTTGTTTTGATGCTCGTTCTTGAAATTTGGTAAAGGTTATTTAATTTATATAAAAATATTTCTGCCAATTCTTGTTTAACTAGTCTTTTTAAATAAGTTACAGGGAATTGATGTATATCAAACATCTTGACAGCACCTATTAATATATTTTTATGTGATTTGTGTTGATAAACTTTGAATCATTAAACCATTTGTGCCTTCCTAGAATAAATCTATTGGTAGAAATGATTATTTAAAATTACCATTCCTGGATTTGGTTTGCTAACACTTAATTTAAACATTTTGCTTTTAGATGCTGAATCTGTCATAGTACTCTAAAATGTTATTAATATTTCTGCAGAGCGATGTGTGAATATTCATACTAAGTGGCAGGCTTTCTACCAAATGAATTTTTTTTAAACTTTTGGTTTTGAATGTAAGAACCGTGGAAGAGAGTGAACCTATACATGACTTATATGCTAATTTATAGATACATCTGCATCAATTCTGCATCAATTTTCTACTCCTTTAAATGATAAAATTTTAACACCCTCTATAGTTATTGGTATGTTCAAATTTTCTATACTTACGAATGAGAAATTATTCTATTGAACATTTGTTGGGAATGTATCCATTTTCCTATTTTCAATTTTATAGCTACGGAGAATGTAGAGATAAGAAATTAGTCAAGCTCTAGAGTTTGGAAGGCATTTAGGGTTCTACATGAGATAGAACATCCATATGAGAATCAGAAAAGGAATAATTAGAACACAGCAAGAAAAACTCTGTTAGTGTTGAATCATATGAGTTAAAGAGAAAAAAGTTTCAAATGAGTTAAGCTTATTCTATGTACAATTTGTATAAAAATTTGTGCCTACTTTATCTGGGGCTTAAGTTTCAATTGGGCTGTGCCTACTCCTGATGCTTTCAGACAGTATCTCAGACAGAGTGAGTTTCTGAATACCAAATTATCTTTGAGTCTGCGGTCAGTCTGATTCAGTGTGTCCTAAAGATCCTGAGGACCGATGGAGAGTTGGGTGATTGGAGTGGCTTCTAACTTGGGAAAAATCAAGCAAATCCTATCATGCCCCCTTATTTTGGTTTTCTCTGCATCTCTACTGCGCCTCTTGAGACAACACACTTCTTGTCAGTGGATACAGAGTCAGAGCATTCAGAGATGATCTGCTCAATACATTGTTGAGATGGGAGTTTCAGTTTCTGAGTCTTTCTAATGAATAATAATCTTTTTGTTTTAAAAGTCTTACATATTGGAGGGAATGGTTGTTACATATTTAGACATACATGAATATTCACAAAGTAAGTTAAGCCTGATCCTAGACCAGGATCTCCCCCATTGCATCCATTCCCTGATCTTGTGTCTCATCTGTAACACTCCCAAACTATAGAAAGAAATGAGTATATATATATATATATATATATATATATATATATATATATACTCATATATATACATATATATGTATATTAATTTTGGAAATTTATGAGTTTCTCTGCTTGCCTGTGTATAATTTGGCTTCTTATGGGAGTTGAGTGCTCCCAGCTGAATTGATAAGCCCCTTATCCCTCCTTCTCCTTCCTGTCTCCCTCCCTTCTCCCCCTGCCTTCATAAGTATGGTTCCCCTAGCTTATGTATACTATGGTTTTTGAATCCATTCATCCAGTGAGGCGTATCTGGGTTGGTTCCATAGTTTAGCTATTGTAAATTGAGCTACTATAAACATTGATATAGCCGTGTCTCCATAGTATGCCAATTCTAGTTCTTTTTGGAAAATACTCAGGAGAGGGATAGCTGGGTCTTAAGATGTTTCCATTCCTAGTTTTTGAGGAGTCTCCACACTGCTATCCAGAGTGGCTATACAAGCTTGCACTCCCACCAACAGTGATAGTGTTCCTTTCTTCCCAGAACCCCTCTAGCATCTGTTATTGTTCATATTCTTCATTTTTGCCACTCTGACTGGAACGAAGAGGAATAAGTTTTGATTTGTATTTTTCTTATTGCTAGTGATATAGAATATTTTCTCATATATTTATTGGCTTTTTGGACTTCTTCTGTTGAGAAGTTTCTATTTAGATTTCCCTTGTTCATTAACTGATTAAATTATTTGTGTTTTTGGTATTAAGTTTTTGAGTTCTTTGTATATTCTGGATGTTAGTCCCCTGTCAGAGGTGTAGAGGGCAATGGTTTTCTCCCAATCTGTAGGTACTCTCTTGACTAATTCTTTAGCAGTACAGAAGCTTTTCAATTTAATGACATCCCACTCATTCATTCTAGACTTTAATTCTTGTGCTATGGGGGTCTTGTTAAGGAAGGAGGTGCTTACATGAATGTGTTGGAGTGTTGATCATAATTTTTCTTCTAGCAATTGTACAACTGCTGGTTTAATTCCTAATTCTTTGATCCTTTTAGATTTTATTTTTGTGCAGGGTGAGAGATAAGGATCTAATTTCAGTTGTCTGCATATGGCTGTTCAGTTCACCCATCACCATTTATTGAACAGGTTGTCTTTATTCCACATTATATTTTTGCCCCCTTTGTCAAATATCAGATGGTTAAAGACTTGTAGTTGTCTCAGTATCTCTATTCTATTCCATGTGTCTTCTTGTGTATTTTGACACCAATACCATGCTGTTTTTGTTACTATAGCCCTATAGTGAAATTTCAGGTCAGGTATTGTGACACCTCCTGTTTCATCTTTCTTGCTGAATAATGTTTTGGCTATTCTGGGTTTCCTGTTATTCCAAATGAATTTGAAAATTGCTTTTTTTAAATATCCATGAAAAATGTCATTGGTATCTTGATGGGGATTACATTCAATCTATACAAGGCTTTCAGCAGCATGGTTCCTTCAATTATATTGATTCTACCTAACCAACAACATGTAATGTTTTTCCATCTACTCCGGTCTTCTGCAATTTTTGTTTTTAATGTTTGATAGTTTCATTGTAGAGGTCTTTTATATCCTTTGTTAGAGTAATGTGCAAGTGTTTTATTCTTTTGGAAGTTATTGTGAACGGGACGGACTTCCTGATTTCTTCTTGGGCAGAATTGCTGCTGGAGTATAGGAAAGCTATTGATTTATGATTGTTGATCTTGTAACCACCCACTTTGATAAGTTCATTTATAAGCTCTGGAAGTCTTTTGATAGAAATTTCTGGGTTTTATAGGTTCATAGGATCATGTCATCAGCAAATAGAGATAGCTTGACTTCCTCTTTTCCTATTCAATTTCCCTTGAGTTCCTTTTCTTGTCTGATAGCTCTGGCTAGGGTTTCAAGGATTATATTGAATAAGAGTGGTGAGGGTGGACAGCCTTGTCTTGTACTTGAATTTAGTGGGAGTAGTTTCAATCTTTCTCCATTAAATATAATGTGGCTATGGTTTGTCATGAATGGCTCTTATGAAACTAAAATATTTTCCTTTGATCCCTATCTTTTCTACAGTTTTGAGCCTAAATGGGTATTGAATTTTAACAGTGGCCTTTTCTGAAACAATTGGGCTGATCATGTGGTTCTTGTCTTTAATTCTCTTTAAGCAGTGAATCACATTTATTGACTTGCATATGTTGAACCAGCCCTGCATTCCTGGAATGAAACCCATTTGATCACAATGTATTATCTTTTTGATGTGTTTTTGGATGTGGTTTGCTAGAATTTTATTAAAGATTTTTACAATAATGTTCATCAGGGAAATTGGTAACTAGTTTTCTTTTCTTGATGAGGCTTTATTGGGGTTTGGAATCAGGATTATATTTGCCTTGTAAAAAGTATTTGGTAGGGTTCCTTCCCTTTCAATTTTGTGGGATAGTGTACTAAGGAGAGGTGTTAATTCTTCTATAATGGTCTGCTTGAACTCTGCTGAGAATTCATCAGGACCTGGGCTTTTCTTTTTTGGAAGGACTTTGTTTTCTGTTTCAGTGTCACTACTTGAGACTGTGTTTAGACTTTCAATGTGCTCCTGTGTTAATCTGGGAATGTTGTATGTGGCTAGATATTTGCCCATGTCTTCCAGGTTATCAAACTTGGAAGAGTATAGTTTTTCAAAATAAGTTCTGACAATCCTCTGGATTTCTTTTGAGTCAGTAGTGATATTTCCATTTTCATCTTTGATTTTGTTGATTTGCTTCATTCTTCCATTTGAGATTGCTGGGGGGGAGTCTATCAATTTTATTTATTTATTTTTTCGAAGAACCAACTCTTTGTTTTGTTGATTCTTTGATTATTTTTTTTGTTCTCAATTTCATTGATTTCAGCTCTGATCTTGGTTATTTCCTGCCTTATGTTATATTTGGGATTGAATTGTTCCTCCTTTTGTAGGGATTGGAGCTGGAGCATACGTTTTCTTTTATTTGGGTGTTCTCCTGATGTTTGTTGAAGGCACTCAGGGTTATGAATATACCTCTTTAAGAATGCTTTCAGGATGGAAAAAAAATCTACCATGCATACAGCCCAAGAAAGCAAGCCGGTGTCACTATACTTATATCCAACAAAGTAAATTTCAAACATAAATCAATCAGAAGAGATAAACAAGGCCACTACTTAGTACTAAAAGGAACTCTACAACAGGAAGAAATAACCATAGTTAATATTTACTCTCCAAACAACAGTGCACCGAACTATGTGAATAAATTATTTCAGGACATCAAACCACTCGTGGACCTCAACACAATAATACTGGGAGACTTCAACACTCCTCTGTCACCATTAGACAGATCATCAAAAGAAAAAATCAATAAAGAAATCAACAGCCTAAATAACTCCATAAATCAAATGGAATTAATATATAGAATAATAGATAGAATAATATTAGATAGATAATATATAGAATTTTCCATCTAAGTTAGCAGAATACACCTTCTTCTCTACAGCACATGGATCCTTTTCCAAAATAGATCATATTCTGGTTAATAAAGATAATCTCAGCAAACATAAAAACGTAGACATCATCCCGTGTGTCCTTTCAGACCACAATGCTATGACCCTAGCGATCAACAGTAATAATCATAACAGAAAACACACATATTCATGGAGATTGAATAATATCCTATTAAATGAAGAATGGATCCAAGAAGACATGAAAGAAGTAATCCAAAAATTCTTGGAATAGAAGGAAAATGAAGATACAACATATCAAAACCTTTGGGACAGCATGAAAGCATTCCTAAGGGAAAAATTTATAGCACTGAGTGCCTACATTAAAGATGAAGAGAGATCCCAAATAAATAAGCTTATGATCCATCTCAAAGTCCTTCAAAAAGAAGAATAATCTAATCCCAAAGCCAGCAGAAGACAAGAAATAATCAAGATCAGAGCTGAAATTAATAAAATTGAGAACAAAAAAAAAATAAAAAAAGAATTGATGAAACAAAGAGTTGACACTTTGAAAAAATAAACAAGATAGATCCCTAGCAAATCTAACTACAAGAAGTAGAGAAATGAAGCAGTTCAATAAAATCTCCAATGAAAAGGGAGTGATCACCCCTGACCACACAGAAATCCAAGAAATTATAAGATCATATTTCAAAAACCTATACTCCTCCAAATTTGATAATTTGGAAGAAATAGATAAATTTCTTGCCATATACAACATCCATAAATTGACACAGGATGATACTGAATTCCTAAACAACCCAACCATAGGCACTGAAATCCATACTGCAGTTAAAAGTCTACCAAAGAAGAAAAGCCCAGGACATGATGGCTTCCCTGCTGATTTTTACCACACTTTTGAGGAGGAACTTACACCTCTCCATATTAAGTTTTTCAAGAAATTGAAAAGGAGGAACTCTCCCATCCACTTTTTATGAAGCAACCATAACTCTGATACCTAAACCCAACAAGAATACATCAAAAAAAGAAAACTACAGACCAATATCCCTGATGAACCTAGACACAAAAATCCTTAATAAAGTCCTATCAAACCATATTCAAAGACTTATGAAGATAATCCATCATGACCAAGTGGGCTTCATCCCAGGTATGCAGGGCTGGTTCAACATATGCAAAACAATTAACATAATTCACCACTTAAACAGAATCAAGGACAATTACCATATGATCATCTCAATGTATGCAGAAAAGACCTTTGATAAAATCCAGCATGCTTTTATGTTCAAAACTCTAGAGAAGATAGGAATCAAAGGAACATTTCTGATCTATGTAAAGGCTATATATGCTAAACCCTCAGCTAGTATAATAGTAAATGGAGAAAAAGCTGAAAGCATTTCCACTAAAGTTGGGAACAAGACAAGACTGTCCACTCTCACCACTTTTATTCAATATTGTTCATGAGACCCTACCTGGAGCAATTAGGCAAGAGAAAGAAATCAAAGGGATAAAAATAGGAAGAGAGGAAGTCAAACTCTCCCTTTTTGCTGATGACATGATCCTGTATCTGGAAGATCCAAAAAACTCCATCAGTAAACTGCTTGAACTTACAAACAGATTTAGCAAAGTGGCAGGCTAGAAGATCAACACCCGTAAATCAATAGCTTTCCTAATCACTAATAATGGTAGGACTGATGAAGAAATCAGGAAATCAGTCCCATTCACAATATATTCAAAAAGAATAAAATACTTGGGAATTAACCTTACAAGAGAAATCAAACATCTCTACAATGAAAATTATCAGTCATTGAAGAATGAAATCCAAGATGACCTAAAAAGATGGAAAGATGTCCCATGCTCTGGGTTAGGCAGAATTAATATAATAAAAATGGCCATTCTACCAAAAGCTCTATATAGATTTAATGCACTCCCTATTAAGATACCTATGTCATTCTTTACAGACATAGAAAAAGCAATTCTCAAATTCATTTGGAACAATAAGAAACTTAGAATTGCCAAAACATTTCTAAGCAACAAAGATGAATCAGGCAGTTTTGCCATACCAGATCTAAAACTATACTATAGAGCTGTAGTAACAAAGACAGCATGGTACTGGTATAAAGATAGGAAAGAAAACCAATGGAATAGAATAGAAGACCCTGAAATAAACCTTCAAATCTTTAAACATCTGATTTTTGACAAAGGGGGACAAAATATTATATTGAGGAGACACAGCCTTTTCAACAAATGGTGCTGAACAAACTAGACAGCCACTTGCAGAAAGTTGAAATTAAATCCATGTCTTCCTCCTTGCACAAGAGTCAAATCAAAATGGATCAATGAGCTAGGAATTAAACTGGCTACCTTGCAACTGATGGAAGACAAATTAGGTCCAACACTTCAGCATTTAAGAATAGGCAAAGACTTTCTCAATATTTCTCCTAAAGTGAAGGAAGTAAAGTGAAAAATCAGTGATTGGGATGCCATAAAGCTAAAGAGCTTTTGCACTGCCAGGGAAATAATCAAAAGAGTCAAGAGGTTTTCTACAGAATTGGAGAGAATCATGGGCTGTGATTCTTCTTACAGGAGCCTCATATCCAGAATCCACAAAATTCTCAAAAATCTCAACTACAAAAACACAAACAACCCAATCAATAAATGGGCCAAACAGCTAAACAGAAACTTCTCAATAGAGGACATTGATCAAGCCAATGAATTCATGAGAAAGTGCTCTAAATCACTAGTAATCAGAGAAATGCAAATGAAAACTCCATTAAGGTATCACCTCACCCCAGTCAGATTGGCAAAAATGAAAATAAACAGTAATAGATGCTGGAGGGGTTGTGCAAAGATAGGCACACTAGCACACTGTTGGTGGAACTGCAGACTGGTATAGCCCCTCTGGAAAACAGTGTGGAGAATCCTCATAAAATTAGGGATGAGTCCATCATATGATCCTGCTATTCTTCTCTTGGGTATTTTTCCAGGGGATTTAGAATGAGCACACTACAGTGACACAGCGAAGTCGATGTTCATAGCAGCTCAATTTACAATAGCTAAATTATGGAAACAACCCAGGTGTCCCGTACTGGATGAATGGATCCAAAAACTGTGGTACCTATATACCATGGAGTTTTACTCAGCAATTAGAAACAATGATATTGCAGCCTTTGAAGGTAAATGGATGGCTATGGAAGAAATTATGCTGAGTGAAATAAGTATGAGACAGAGAACCAAGGGTTGAATATCTTCACTCATCTGTGGAGGCTAGAGCTGGATCCTGGCCATTGAGAAAGGAGGTATATTATCATGTTTTAAATCCGGATAAGTTGTAATGTCATACAACCTAAGGCATTTGTAGAGATGTATTGGGAAGGGGGGAGGATAAAAGTGGGTAATTGGGGGGGTTTCTTGGGGGTAAATCTAATTTTCAGAATTAAGATATATATTATACTATTTCATTAAAAGCTTGTTTGATTGTTCAGCAAATAAATTTCTGAATTAAGAAAGAATGCTTTCATACTGTCCCAGAGATTTTGAAATGTTATGTCATCATTCTCATTCTTTTCCAAGAATTTCTTGATTTCTACTCTCATTTCATCTTTGACCCATTCTTTACTTAAGATGATATTATTCAATCTCCAAGTATTTATGCACTTTCTGTTGTTTTTCTTGGTGTTAATTGCTAAGATCATAGTGTTGTGGTTTGACAGGATACAAGGGAATACATCAACTGTTTTGTATTTATAAGATTACCTTTGTGGATTAAATATGATCCATTTTGGGGAAGAATCCATGTGCTGCTGAGAGGAAGGTAAACTCAGCCAAATTGGGATGGAATATTCCATAAACATCTGTTAAGTTCTAATGATTGAAAGAGTTGTTTAGGTTAGAGATATCTGTATTGATTTTTTGTTTTGATGTTCTGTCTAGTGTTCATAGTGGTGTATTAAATTCCCCTAGTATTATTGTGCTGAAGTCAGTAAGTGGTTTAATGTAATTGTGTACTTTTCCCACATATTTGGAAAGGTTGTAACTGGGGGCAAAAATGTTAACTATTGTTATATCTTCTTATTGTAGTGCTTCTTTAAGATGTAGTGATCCTCTTTATCCATTCTCACTAATTTATGGACAAAATTAACTTTTTTGTATATAAGTATCACACCACTGACTTGCTTTCTTGGGCCAAAAGCCTGGTAGATTTTTTTTTTTTGTCAACCTTTCACCTTCAATCTGTGACTATTTTTGGCTGTGAGGTGTGTCCCCTATAAGCAGCATATTCTTGGATTTTGTGTTTTGATCCATTCTGCTAATCTGTGTCTTTTGAATGGGGCATTGAGTCCATTCACATTCAGTGTTAGAATAGATATGTGATTCTGGTTCCCTGGCATTGTGAACTTTGCAGTATTTTGTGTTATCTTGATATCTTTTAGTGAGTTATGTTTTTACTGTGTTTCCTCTGTTTATGGGCTTTGGGTGTTGTTAGCTTGTTCCTCTGCTTGAAGTTTGTCTTTTATTATTCTCTGTACAGCTGGTTTTGTGTTCATGTATATTACTAGTTAGTTCTTATCATGGAAGGATTTTATTTCTCCATCAAACTAAATGCTGAGTTTTGCAGGGGGTAGTATCTTTGGCTAAAGATTATTTTCTTCCAATATTTGAAAAACATCATGCCATGTTCTTCTCACCTTTATTGTCTGAGCTGAGAAATCCGTAGTAATCTTTATTGATCTGCCTCTGAATGTGATATGGTGTTTTCTCTTACTGCTTTTAAAATTCTTTCCTTGATTACTATGTTATTCATTTGGTATATGATGTGTATCAGTGAGTTTCTCATTTGGATAAGTCCTATGGGTATCTTGAATTTGAATTTCTGGATCAATTCTCACGTAGGGATGTTTTCTTTGGCGTCCATTGAGAAGGTTCTTTATTCCATTCATTTATTGTTGTGTGTTCTCCCTATCCCAATTACTCTCATGTTGTCTCTTTTGGTCTCATCCCATACTTCTTGGCAGTTCTGATCATGCTCAGTAAGTTTTTTTCTTGTCTATCCTCCTTGCATTCTAGATTGCTCAATCTGACTTCATTATCTCATGTTCGTTGTTTGAGAGCTGAAGTTCTGTTTTCTAGTGAGTTAACTCTGGTATTAATATCTTCCATTGAGCTTTTAATTTGGTTGACCATGTTTTTCAATTCTAAGAGCTTTGCTACATCTCTTTGAAGAATGTTTAGTTCTTTATCAAAGTGGTCTCTCAGCTCCTGAAGTTGCTCTCTTATTTCTTTCCTTAAGTCTTCTTTTAATTCTTTGATTGTTTTAATAAGAAGATTGTTGATAGTTTTTTCTAGGTTTTCATCTTGGACCCTATTTGGGGACTCTTTGGCTGGGGAGTTGTGGGTTTGCAGAGGAGAATTGCTTCCCTTTTTCTTCATTTTTGGGGCCAGGGAGTGGGGCTTGTGAGTTCTTTTCGGTTATTTTACTTTGGGGATGTTGATGAGTTGTGGGGATTTTGTCTCTTTGATAACTTGGGTTGGGTGCAATTTGGAAAACTGAAATTAACAGCAGGTTCCCCAGTCTATGGTTAATTATTCGCCTTTGCAACTTCTAATACCTCACAAGACAAGGCAAAAGAGGCAATATGAGCAGCCAATGGGAACAATGAAAAACTTTGTTGCTTCTGAAACTTGCTATGTTAATTATCACCTATGAGCAGCATGGTAGGATTAGTAACAATCTTTGGTTACAACACTATTAACCATCAGAATATAAGTGGATAAAGAGCAACCAAACATTATCACATTTGGCATTCACATCAGTTTTCCATTAATGCCTTCAATAAGGATG
Organism: Aplodontia rufa; assembly: GCA_004027875.1. Classification (NCBI taxonomy): domain Eukaryota; kingdom Metazoa; phylum Chordata; class Mammalia; order Rodentia; family Aplodontiidae; genus Aplodontia; species Aplodontia rufa. Next base: position 51,541 of record PVKS010003596.1, read on the forward strand.
AATAGATACTGTAGTGAATTAAAGCATACAATAGTGTTGAACTATTTAATCTGTTCCTTTTGTAGTCAATGTACTATTAGTTATCATCTATGGGAAGAAAGATGTGGTTAGCAATTATGTCCAGATAGAGCAAATTGATGTTAAGCTTACACACATCTGAGAGTGAAGAATTGAGGTAAGAAGGTAGATAGTCTTGTGATTATGAAGCAATGTCAGAGAGCAGAGATTATATACTGTAAGAATATTCTCTTTACCAAAAATAATAAATGAAAATTTAAAAAAATGAAATTTAAAAAAGTAAAAGAAAAAAAGGAGAGAGAAAGAGATACTGGGAGAATGATGTTGGAGAGGAAGAGCATTAGAAGAATAGGGTTTGGCTGGAGAATAGGAAAGATGTGGGTAACAGAGAAGTGAACTACTAGGGGGCTATACAGCCCTGGCCTCAGGTGGTGTGGTGAGTAATAATATTTACTTTAAAGCAAGTGTTCAAGGGGAAGGTAAAAGATAAGTAAGTAGAAAGAAGGAAGCAGGTCCAGAGCAACAACACTTACTACAAACAAACACACACACACACAAATTTTTTTAAAAAAATTGAACTCTGAAGTATGGGCTTGAAGCAGCCCTGCTGATCATCAGTAAAATCTGACCAATTATCTTGGAATGTTGTCCCAGAGTCTGGTGACTTGTGACTTGGGAGGGGAAAAGGAGGGGTTTTCCCTTAAGCAAGTCTTTCAGTCCCCAATCCAATGTCTGGTTTAACTGTCCTGCAGGTTACACTGTCTCCTGTTTCCCTGAACTTGCTAGGGATTATATAGGGATACAGGAGATGGTAATGACGGTCCAAACCAAAATTCTGGCCCATATGCTCAAAGTGGCTGCAGACCAAGCCACTTAGGGCTGGAAGGGGGGACAATGTTCTTGCCTCCAAAGCAGAGTTGCCATGGAGTTGTGGAAGTTTAAGCACAGAGCAGTGCTCCGGTTTGCACTCTGCCCATTCACAGCAGAGTGTAGGATCCTGGCAGGATTGTGGGGAAATATGCCTTAGATTGCCAACTCGGTTTCCCTGCCTGTTTGTCTCAAGTAACTAAAGTCTGGCCTCCTCATTGATGGGAGGGGGAGTCTGCCCTCTCCTCCACAGTAGAGATGACAAGAAGACCTGCTTTCATCTCAATACAGCTTTTCTAGGTGCAGTTGGTCTTTGCATGGCTAAAGGATCAGACTGAGTTGATCAGTGTCATCCCAACTGCTGTATTGATTGAGGAGTGAGGGTAATCCTTGGCTACTGGCTGGGTCTGAATTAGTTCCTCTTTTCCACTTGCTACACCCAAGTCTCCAAGTCACTATTCTCCCACTAACCCACGTTGTATTCAGCGAATCTTTTCCAATACACACACCTTTCAGGAAGGTAGCTTTCCTGGCATTTCTTCCTTCCAGGAAAAGGAGAGTGCCCAGGCGTGACTTTCCTACAGTCTTCCATTTTCTGCCGTATGAATAACAATCTTGAGAAATTCAGTGGTCAAGTCCACAGAGCCTTGAGAATTTTAAAGCAGATTTACTACAATTGTTGAAACTTAAAGTTTCCTTAACATTTATTTAATTTAATATTTAAATTCATATCCTCCTTATCATCATTGTCAACCAAAGTTATTCACTGAGAGAAATCAGTTATAGGGCGAAAGAAATCTAATAACTTTAATCCTCCAGTGATCAACTAGCCAATATAGTGTTTGGTTAATGACCTTGAGGTTTCGCCCAAATGAAAATTTATTGAGAAGCATTACTAGGATTCTTCACAATGTAATCTTTGGTGTGAGAGTTATATTTGATCTTTCATCTTTTCCAGTTCTTTTAAGTCATCACACAGATTTTTCAGACTAGATTTTGTTTAATGCTCTTGTAGTGATTTCAAAATCTTATTTGAATTTACTTCTGATTGGGATAGGGTCTCCTTCAAATCCTTATTTTAGAGTCTGAATTCTTTTTAGTTGATTATTTTTCTTTTCTTGCTGACCATGGACCAGATAATAAATATTGACATTAAAAAGTTTACTTAAACTTCTGGTTCCAGATAAACAAAGTGGTCTTTGTAGTTGAAATAAAGTTATGTTTACATTTGCTTCTGTTAATCTGTCTGTTGAAACACATCCACCATACAGATGTTTCTGGGCAAAAAGCATTAGTGTAATTTACCATTTTAGTCAAAAGCTTCAAAAAAGGAGCTTTTTTTCAATCAAAGATTTCTCTTTTCCTTGACAATCACATCTAGTCATAATTTAAAGACTGCATTAGAAGATCACAAAGCAAACTTTAATTGCAATCAACCATACTGTTTGATTGAACCCAGAAGAACTTCTCTATTGAGCTATATATCCAGACCTTTTAAAATGTTGTTGTTGTTGTTGTTATATTTTAAGGTAGTCTCATGAAGTTTCTCAGGCTGGCCTCGAACTTTCAATCCTCCTGCCTCAGCCTCCCAAATAACTGGGATTATAGGTGTGCATTATGTGCCCAGCAACTATACCTCTTTTAAAGAAGACTGAACTAGTCAAAATGCATTATCAGTAGAAGAAAAAAAATCTGATGAAGTTGGTTTTTTTTGTTTCTTGATCTCAGTCTGTCTCAGTAATGGTTCTCTGCTATATCACTACTTTCTTCAAATGTAGAAGCCTACTGAGACGCCTGACATTATAAAACATGGAAACACTTTGCATGTCATGCTATTTGGCAGTGGACCATTGGGATGACATTTGGGACAGCAACCAGAAAGGAAGAAATCCAGAATAAATGAAAGAGGCACTGGAAAGCAATGCTGGAAAACATGATGGGGGCAGAGGGCTGGTGAGCCAGGGGTGAGGATAGAAAATGCCCATAACATGAAAGGGCAATACTCCTTTTGGAAGCACCTGTGAATCCTATATTTCATTGTGGAATAATGCTTTCATTGACTTCATTTTTTCTTTGTCCTTGATTTATAATAAATTCCATTTTATTATTTCTTTCTTGCAAGTACTAAATTTAATTTAGAATGAGCTTAGGATATTTGGACAGCTCAGACTCATGACTATATAGTTGCTTTTTTCAAGATTTCCTTGGCTTAGATCCCTGATGAATTTCATAATCACTGCAAAGGAATTCATCCTGCCTATACTTTCTTAGAATAAGTTTTAAATAATTCATCTAGGTGTTTGATATGTGTGTATGTAGAATCTAGGTACTTATATACATACTACCTACCCCTCTTCCCCTACCCTATGAGGTAACAAACAACTTGGGATCAATCCTGTTTCAAACCAATTTTTAAAAAAAATTCGTGAGGCAAACTAATTAGTAAATGAATAAATATGCCTATGGTCAGTGACTGGATCTTGCTCATCTTTGTAGGACTTACAGCATCGATGACAGGTATGAGCTATTGATTTATGATAGTGCTCAACAGAGATATTCTTACCATGCCTTAAATCCACCAACATCTTTCCTTCATATTTTTTGATATCTAAGTTACTGTCCTAATATATAAATCCTTTATTATTATTCCCCCACTTGACATGTTATTGATATGGATCTTCCTAGGTCCCTGGGCTTATCCTCAGCTACTATTCCAGGGCATGCCCTTTACCTTAGATTTGTAAAAGTTATTCTAAATTCCTCGATTACTACTCTCAGCCATTTTGCATGCTGGTCCCTTGGCATAGAATAGCCTTTCTCCTTCTAAGACCTTCAAAGCTCATTTAATTCATTGGAAGTTTTTCCAAGATGCCCCAATTCGCCTACTGACTGCAGTTTCCAAATATAGTCTTCTCCTACAATATCTTTTCATACAGCTTCTGTCAATATTTTAAAAAACAATATTGTAATGGTTGGTTTACTGGTTCTTTACCTTAGTAGAATTTAGAATATCAGTCTGTTGCTTAGTATAGTTACATAATAGGTTTTTGGTACATAATGCTGAATAAATACTTCCTTTTGCAAAAAAATCAAAACAGAGCAGTCATTCCAAATCAGAGGATTAGTAAAAAAAAGTCAGTAAACAACTCTCAAGAAAAAAAATGGTTTATAAACAGATAATTATAATAATCAATGTAATTGGTTTTTAATGTAATATGGGCTTTGGGAAAGAAACGGTGTATTGTTTTTAACACAGTGTGGTTGGCACTATTGAAATCTTGCACCTGTCAATCATCTTTTTAAAGTCAGCATGTCTTAACAAAGGCTGTGCATCACCTTCAGTGTTCCAAGATGAAGGATGGGTGGTTCCTGGGTATGTGCATAATATCGCACACTTTTCCGCAGGATTCTTATGTCTTCTCAGTGGTGAAAAGATTGAAAGTTATCCAGGGGTAATGCCAATGTTATTGATGGTTTGATAATGTTTCCCCTTCAATTGTATCTCTAATAAATAAATTGTATCTCTAATATCATCTAACAAAAAATGCTTAAAAAAAGATTGAAAGTTCACTGAACTTTTGAATGCAAATGTTAGTTTCATCTTTTTTCCACTCCTAAAAGTACTTTTATTATGCTAGCATATAGCTAGCAAAATATTTTATCCCAATATCCAAACCAGAGCCTGTGTTAACATGCAGAGAAAGACTGGGTAGACGGCACAGCTTGGACCAAAAAAGATGGACATCTAGTGTTTACCCTGCCCAAAACAAACTGAATTTCAGATATTGTTACACAGCACAGCTTAATGGAAGGCAACAAAACCTTCTTGGTACTTAGCAATAAAGACTCATAAAAATGAAATCTGAATTTTGTATTTGACATTAATTCCAAGCAAAGAACTTGAAACAAAGATTTTCCAAGTACTATTTCCTCTACCAGGAATGCTTCCATTTCATCTTTTCCCCTGACTAAATTCTGTCTTCTTTTATATCTTGCCTTGTTTTATATAATAGATTTCCTCTACAAAGTCTTCCCTGATTCTCCAGGTATTTGATTGGCTTGAGTTTTCTTGAGTTCATATGAGTTCACCTGATAACCCTGTACTTGACTTAATGTAGCTCAGAATCCAAAAGGCATATACCTGGTCAAGAGCAAGATTCTTAGCAGCAGGGATTGGATCTTGCCTCCCTAGTTTCTAGGACATCATTTGTGTGATTGCTTAATATTTATGGGTTTAAATGAATAAATTTGAACAGTCGAAGAACTGGGATTGGATCATTACAAAAATGATTATTGTGTTCATTCCAGTAGTGAGGTAAATTAAAGGCATTTATCTGGGTTTGATTTTTACTTATAGTTTGAAATGTGTATAGCTATTTAAGACAATAATTGATATAATAAGGAGTATGTCTCTCACTCCAAAATATAGTTTTTGTCACTGTCAGCTAATCCTTCAGTTGTCTTCCAAAAAGCATGGAGTTTCGAAACATGTATTTTTCTAGAAAGATATCTGAACATAGCATAACTTCCCCCTTTTTCCTTGGCCAATAAAGATTCCAGAGTTCACAGATTTCAGTATTCACAAGGATCAAACCTAAAGAATCAGCACCATTTGCAGATGTTCTTTTATTAAGCTTAATTGTTCTTCAGATTGTTATCTGGCACAAAAGCCTCCAACTAGCGGAAACGTGACTAATAAAAAAGCAGTAGAACCTCGGCTCTCATTAGAAGCTCAAAGAAAACCACGAAGAGTAGACGGCAGGAAAAGTCGACTTGAACTGAAATAGCAGACAGAAGAGAATAAGGGTAAAGTAAACTTGTTTTGAAGGACATTTTGTGTGGTCAGAGGACATCACGCAGTGCCAGTGGACACACATTCTCAAGCTTTTGACTTAAGGTAGTGGCTATGAGCACTGCCCTTGATCTAGAAAGACTAGAACTTGACTGATTTCTTCTTAGCTCTTTTCATGCCATGGACATATTCAAAGGCAGTTCCATTTCCTTTGCTTAGAAATAATGGGCCTCTTTAGAGGTTTGTTATTTGTGTTAATTCCTCCTGACTTCTCCCAGCCACTGTTAGAGAAAATGGCTTCACTTCATGCTCTTCTCCAATCCCTAACTATTTGCTACAGGGTGCAATTCATCTATTCTATGCACATGTGTAGCACTTCATGACCTGGGTCTGTGTAATTACTCCCCTTGACTGGCTGAAAGATCTTCCCCCTCTTATTGAGCCAATCTCCTTGAATGTCTCCTGAAGGTGGCCCATTTTACCAAGCTGGTTTCCCCATGAGTAAAGAGCTTAAGACTTGTTTAGCTGCATATTGTACATATAAAAATTGGAAATAAGTATTATTTAGAATGTCAAACTGTTAAAATTAAAATTCAAAAATAAGATGTCACTTTTTTGCAAGAGCAGATGTTTGGGGCACTTCTTTTTCAGTGTGTCTGTTTATTAATGAGGGGTAAGCAAGAGCTTTGTGAACATGCACTTTTATTTATTTAAAAAAAGATTCCATTGGCTTTCAATTTACATCATAAAAAAGTGTGTATAATGTGGCAGAAATGTTTTATGTGATTAAGAACTGTTTAGTCTGGATTTGTAATTAATTTAATTGTAACATCTAGAGCACTGCAATTTTGAAAAACTTTCACTCCTGATTGCCTATTATTCACATGACAACACTGAAATAATGTGACACCATGATAAATGGAAACATAACAAGCAGTTGTCCTGATTTAATAACATTTTTAAAAACTGCACAATTTCTGTTTAAATTATATACATACATTTATATACAGACATAAACTTTATATAAAGAAAACTGCTTTCAACTTTTGGGTTAGAGAAAGAAAGTACATAATTTAATAAACATCTTACAAATACACTTTCACTATTTTAATATCTTGGTCTACTCACCTGAGATATTTCATTTCTTGATAAAAGTGAAAAACTAATCAGTTGCTCCATCAAAAGGTTTCCTTAAACCCAGGTCCCATTTGAGGTCAACGATATACCTTCATTTGTTTGAACTGTGGTTTTACCAAATTCAATCAAACATTAAAAGGAAGTACTTAACTAGTTATGCTGCACTAACAAAGAAAAATTATTACACCATACTAATCTATGTTATGGCAAAACCCTGACCCCACAAAAGTGATTGGTGCTATTAAGAAGATTGATTGAGATACATAGGAATTATAATTCAAAGAATTGGTGAGGAGAAAGCCATCAAATTTAAACTGCATTATTTTTCTACTCAGATGTTACACAAAGATCCCATATAAATTCGTCTCCAAAGTTGAATTGGATTGCAGAATGTGTTAATAAAATGGATATGGAATAAGTCTGTGGTTTCCACTTCCATTTAGCTAAGCTCACTTCAAATAAATTATTGCCAGTCAGTAGTTTTGAATTCAGAACATTATAGATATAACATCTTTACCACCTGAAACACTTACATGTGAAGATTTCTGAGGTAATGTTCTGTTTGTGGGTTAGACATGAAGGAATTCTAATTACTTCCACAGAATACCCAACTTCAAATTTGAGCATAAATGCTCTGAGATTATTGTAGGAAATTTTGAAGACAGGGAAAAGTGAGAAAGAAGAAAAAAGCCACCCACAAATAACTACTGTTCACATTTTTACCTCTTCTTATAATTTTGTATAAAATGATTTGCATTTCTCTTGTTGTTTAAAATACATTTTATTAGACTTTGTCTATAATGCTTAAAATGAATGAATCCTCAGATAAAAATGCCTTCAAGTTCCTAATATTTCATATTATATCATCATTTTAGAAATTAGAAATTTCCTTTAAAGCAAATGATGTACATAACATGCACGTATTTTAATAATTATTTATTCCCAAATTTAATGTTGATAACCATTTTATGAATAAATTCCAAATGACTAACTGACCATACCTCATATTATAAAACCCAAAAGGACCAAAGCTTGGAATAAAAATATTTTTCATCTGAAGGAAGTGATGAAAATATTTCCAAGACCTAAACAGACTTTGAACATGCAAGATTAAATATTATAATAGTAAACATGAAGTTCATGGATTTAATGCATAACATGCTGTCAAAATCTGAATGAGGAAGCTTAATATATGAGAAAACAATGAACCGGTGTTAAGGGCCACAGGGAAAGTTTCTAAGAGAGGTAGTTTGATATAACCCTGACCTATCCCTACTCATTAGACAGTTTGTGATTATAAATCCCTAGCATCCCAAGCATGATCATAAATGTTGATCTTTTCTTATATAATTGAAATCAATTGGCTGAAATCCAGTGAAAATATGAAAAAAAGCTGTAGTGTTACACATTGTAACTTGCTAGTACTTTAAAATTTTGTCTGTTAATTTTAATTTTATGAGGTATTTGTCATAACTAGAATCTAGTATTAGCATTTCTCTAGTTTCAATCAAGTACAAAACATTAAAATTAAAATATTTGAATAATGATGTACATTGTACTACTAAAAAGTGGCAAAAATTCATTCGGTAAAACTAAGCAGACCCTTATGATAGCTCAAAATATCCACTTATTAACAGTTTTTGAAACTATAAATTAGACATGTGCTTTAGCAATGATGTGAAGTGAGTGAAAGTTTAAGCTATTCACAATCAATCATATGAAAGTCAAGGACCTTGGAAAAAGTATGGTACAGGTAGTTCAAAGGCAAACTTAACAAAAGTGAAGGGATTTTTGTATTGGAAAAATTGTGTTATTGGGAAGGACTGTGTGGGGTTAGATTTTGACCGTTAGATTTATGGTATGTGAATTAGTCAAGTTCTTTCATTTCAGTTTCCTCATCAGTAATATGGGAGTAATAAAAGAAATTTTTCTCCTAAGGAAGTTGTGAGGAGTATATTATACATGGGAAGCACTTAGAATGCTGTCAAACACACGGTAAGCACACGGAAGTGACAGCTTACTGTAGTTATGACCACTGGTCACTGTAAGCAATGAAAACGCTGTCTTTCTGATTTTTTGACTCATCTTAGCTATTACCTGCATGTCACTTGATTATAGTGCTTTGAATTATTTGTTATTCTACCTGTAAATGCCTGTTTTCATATATTAAACACAAACCTCTCCGTGTGTGTATTGATGTGTGTCTATAAAATAAATTCCATGAGAACAGTCTAATGACATTTTTCTATTTTACCCATGCAAGTCTCTAAACACTGTCATTTATTATTCAAATAAGAATTTTTACTGATTATTATGGTGAGATATAAGTCTGGCATTCTTCCCCTGTGGAAGGTCAGAAAACATACATCTTTACACAGAAAAAACAAAGTGAATTCCAATTCCAGAAATCCTCAGAAATGGGTTATTTTAAATCTTCATAAGTACCTCCTATATATCAGTTTATGATAACAATAATTAGGTATTTAAAATATGAATCATTTTCCTTTTAAGATTACTGAAATCCACTTTAAAAAATGTTACTTTTAGTTTCTTCCAATATAGGGAAGGCTACTTTATCTACTTTCTTATGTACTCCCTTTACTTGCATAAAATTAACATTGGAGGCATTTATCAGGTATTTAATACATAAAAGTATTTTATGCTGCATGGACTACAACTTACCTAAAATGAAAACTACGTCAAATATGCATTCCCTCTCTATCCTGAAAATAAATTTCATGAGTGATTGTCACAAAGGATTTTCTAAAATTCCTATAGTGCTTGTTGGAATTGGAGGGAATTTCCGCTTTGGAAATCACTACGAGGTCAACATCGCTGCTTATCTTTCTGCTAAAATATGTAAACTGATATCTACAGCATCTAACCTTTACCAAAGTGTTCATCTTGCAGTAATTTGGACATGTAGTGCTCCATATAGAGTCATTCATTGTCCAGTACGTTAGTGGATGATGTATATTTTGTAGTTAATGGAGTTGAATAGATCTTCACATTTTACAGCTCAGTGAATATGTACTCCATTTTCTTCCTGGCTTTGGCTGCTAGATTTTTTTTAATAGAACACGGTTTTATCCATTAAAGATAAATTTTTGAGAAACTAGTAAAATCTGCTTAGAAATGAGAAGGGCATACTGGAAAGATATAATTGGAACCACATATTTATTATAACATAATCATTGGACCAAATTCCTTAACGTTTTTGAATCATTGAAATATTTCTTAATTAGAAATGGTTTGTGAAGTAAAAAACCCATTGTTTCCAATTGTGCTCATTGTAAAAAATTATGTAATAACCAAGGATAAATGGATATAGAACAAGTATACTAAGAAGTCAAAGATGCCATTTAATATAAATTAAGCCTGTGCTTTGTCCAGCTTCATATGGTCACATCTGAAACATCTTATCATAAATGTCATGACTTTTCATATATTTGGATTTGCCATTTCTAAGACTGATAACATAAGAACTTCTGATCTGAATAATTTCACAGATTTAATAGCAACCAAAATAATGCTACACTAGCTTCCCACAGAAGTGATAAAAAATACTTTCACTCATAGTTACTTCATCCTCACACAGAGGGTAGAAAAGCACGTTCTTTACTGTACAAATTAAGCCATCGTTATGCATTCAAGTGACTTAGAAGATCTACTAGATGTTTGTCTCAGATCTAAAGGACTAGTACAGGGTAGCTGGAAGTGACATTGGAAAAGAAGACCCAGCTCTTGGAAATCCATGACCCAAAACTCAACTTTGTGTTTGTTTCCATAAATAATATTTTATTGAAACCCAGAAATGCTCATTTCTTTTCATGCTATGGCTCTTTTTATCCTGCAATGGCAGAGTTGAGTAGCTGCAAGAGACTATAGATCCCACAAAGATGAAAGTTTTTATTATCTATCCCTCTACAGATATGGTATCTATACCACATAAAATAGTGGAGCAAAATCTTAAAACCACAAGAAAACTGAGTAGGAAATGAACAAATAAAATCATGATTGAGTAGATGCATGACTGTTCACACCTTTCACTGAATAGTAACTTAGTAGTAGCATAGTTGACAGCAGTAGCAAAAATATAAAACCAGGAAAAAACACACCCATAATCATTTTATCGTTATCAGATATTTAATATTTTTTATTTTCCCATAAGAATAAAGCATACTGCTAAACATTAGTCTATGAATGAACCTTTTCAATAGGTGTATTAATGATCTTCCAAGTATAACTATTCGGTAATGATAAAATATGAACTATCAAGCATTTATCACAGCAGAGGAAGAAAGGTACAGCATGACCAGTCAAAACTCCAATCAATTGGCATTAGTGACTTGCTTCCTTACATAAACTCACTTCTCTTTTTTTGTTATCAGGTCAGAAAGTCTTTTAAAAAAGTAAAGAATCAAATATAGCTTCTTTGCAAAAGGGTTGCTGAGCTTGTATATCAGAGTTATATCCCACCACCGAAAGTGTTAGAATAAAAAAAAATTGACTGAATATATTAGATACATTTCCAAGTTTTCGTACCAGATCTTAACTTTAAGACAGAGCTGAGGGCAAAATAAATAGCTGGTCAATTGATAAACCTGAAAATGCATTCACATTCATTCTCTTTTTTTAAAAGAGAGAAAAACAATGAAAGAGACAGTGACAGAGAGAATCAATTTTTATTGAGTTTTTCGCATGGCTCTCATTGCTCTGACACTTAGTTGTGCATGTGGTTGCTTGGATTTGAACCTGTGTACTTGCGCATGCCGGGCAAGCACTGTAACCACTGAGCCACGGCTCCAACCCCACATTCACTCTTTAAGAATAAGATTAACATCAATGTGCATCACGACACTTATTTGGCAATATAGAGAAAGCAGGGAAATTCATGCCCTCAAGGATCACATAGTTTGAGGGTAGGACACAGACACCTATACAAATAAATATTTTATAATACAACAATTTTCTGTTACACTGGAATTTATGAATGAACCAAGCATGAAGGCAGAAGAAACAAATCTTCAAAATCCATACGTGTAACTAACACTGTCTGGATTCAAGACACCATGTCCAAATGGAAGGATACAGAAATTATTGGTGTACTGTACCCATTGTGAGACAGAGCATTTTAGGAATACATTCAGCATAGTTCAATGAAGAATGTTCAGTAAAGAGATTCCATTTTAATTAGTGAGACGGTAATATTAGAACCATTGAAATCAAAGAAGGACTCGTGCATAATTGTTTTGGAATCCCAAATTAGAGTCTCTGGTTTCTTTCTCTGTTCTTCAATCCCAAAGTTTTGCATTAAATTATATTCCCTTCATTGACTTACATCAGATAAAAATTCTGTCCCGTTCTTGATGACAGCAGCTGAATCAGCAACTCTAAGAACTGAGCTTTGGTGCCATCTCTCCTACAGGCTTAACTGTGGGGTCACAGTGGTTAGGGCTAAGTCTTTAACTCAAACATCAGCTGTTGGTTGTGAAAAGACACTTTTATATTCTTCACTAACACATAATCAGATGTATACAATAAATCAAATATTTTAAGGTAATTGTTTTCATAATGATTTCCCCTTTTACATTTATATTAATTATCCTGAACTCAGTATTCCTAAAAATAATTAAGTTGGATGAGGTGGCCTATGAAGTTTCTCTTAGCCCTACAAATATAGAATTTATGTAATGTTCCCAAACAAACAAGTCTGTGTTGAATTTAAATGTGACCTGATGGACTGTTTTACTTCTTACCATTTCCTTTCCTGGAGAGGGAGTGGGCTTGATTATATAAAAGGCTATTTTGTTTTTATTAATTCATTTAATTTATATTAATATTATGTTGAACAATCTTTGATGATGATAGTTGTGACAGTTGGTCAGGAAAAATCTAATATCTAAAATAACTTGGAAATTCCTTCACTTGTATTTCCTGAAATAGGGGAGATTTCCCTAGCCTCTTTCTTTTTCTTTTTCTTTTTTTTTTAAGAAAGCAAGGGAGAGAAGAAGAGAAAATTAATTTTTTATTTGTTCATCTTTTGTTTATGTTTTTCCTGCATTTAGTTGTGTCTGTGGTGCAGGGGATCAAACCTGGGTCCTCATGTGTGCCAGGCAAGTGCTCTGTAGTTGAGCAACCTCTCCATCCCTTCCTAGCCTTCTTTAATACAGCATATTACAGTATTAAGGAAATAGTGTTACCTAAAATGTGGTATCTTTAACAGAAATATGATTTGATTGTCCTCTAATGATCATTAATTTAGATCGATTTCTTTTGATAGTGATATTGGAGTTAACTGTTAGATGCAGAATATATGGCTAATCTATGGGGTTAATATTAACTGGAATTTCATTTTTAGGGGAATGAAAAACCCCACAATGACTATCTTATATGCCAGACTTTTCAGTAAATTGCTGACATCGGTATTATGGCAAGTTCCATCAGGAATTAAAAATGTGCAGAGCATTGTCCAACTATCAATTAGCTTGACTGGAACCAACACAGTGGTGTTTACTTAAGCATGGGTAAACTGAGGCCACAGCTATTTGAAGAGAGGGCTCACACTAGAAAGGATGCCAGCAGGGCTCAAATTATTATTTCATTTGTTGAATCCAAATGAGCTTTCATTTAAAAATGTAATGTATTGAAAATACCCACAAATTTAATTTTTCCTTCATCCATGCACAGAACATTTATAGACTGAATAAGTTGCATTTTTTAAATAGATAGGAATGAATTAGTGTAAAAAAAATTGAAAAAGCCAAGCCACTGAAATGCACAGTATATGTTCATTTGCACAATCTCTTAACAAAATGGATATTTTAAATGTACCTTTTGTCTTTGACTGGGAAAAAGAGAAAGACAAGGAAATTAATATTTTTGTAATATAGATGTCGTCTTATATTTCATGCCTGATTCATTTGAAAATGTAGATTAATTTGCAAACAATTTAGAAGGTTGAACTATTGAATTGGGTCCTCTAAGATTTAGGATTTGTCATCTTTTAAAGTTGACACCCAGTGAGAGCTTGTCAATTACAAAGAAGTGAAATGAAGTGAAAATAAGTCTCATCTTCATCTTCTTGTTATATGCTTGGTTGGTTAGAGAGAGACACCATTTACAAGCTGAAAATAATTATTCAGAAAGTTACGCTTCACTTTAAATCCAAATTTAAGCAAGAGAAAGTGCCATTCTGTGATGATTATTTTATTCAGTGGGTGGGGAGTTTGGGTGGAGAGTGAGAGATGCTGTGTAGCCCCTAAGCCCAGTGTTCAGGATCTCTCTTATGGTCCTGCTTTTTATGTTGGTGATGAACAGAGATGATTTCAGGCTATTACTTTAAAAACAAACAATCCTACTTGCTTCATTGCTGTATCACTATTCAATGAAAGTAAGGATTTGAAAGAAATAACTGTAATGTTATTTACACGTTACCAATATGTGAATTGACATACCCATGAAAATTTCATTCCCTCCTTGACTTCACCTTTTAATTGCTTTTTATTCCACCTATAAACACAAGAGGCATGATGTTCTAATGCTTTGGAAGAGTCAAACAAAAGTGAATTATTTGCTGTAATCAAATAAATAGATAAATGTAACAAAGAGTACTTCAGAGACATTGTGCACCATCTAACTCTGGGCATTGATTTCGGTATATAAAGCCAATGGGCAAGGTGACTTACCCTGGGAAATGAACAGTATTTTGTAGATACAGCACCCTAATAAATCCATTCCTGACTTGGGCTCAGCCCCGTGACTAAGCAGACTCTGAGTATCCATCTGCCTGTGAGAATGACAGGTAGAGATTAATAGAACCAAAGTGTTGCTTGAAGCTGAGTATCTTCTAATAATGTTTTCTTCCTCCTTGTACCGTCTTAGAGTAACTCGAGATCACATGCTCTTAATTCTCCAAGGAGAAGAGCTAGAGTTAATGTCAGAAGAGATGGGTGGTGGGATTTAAGTCTTTGGGAAAAAAGGATTGAGACATCATTCCATCTCTACTGTCTCAACTATAACACCCAGGCCAACACTGTTTCCCTCACAGTGAGAGGGCAAGGGTCCCATGTGTATTATTTGAGACTTAAACACCTGTTCCTTCTGTTTTTTAAAAATGGCATAGATGTTTGAAATCCCTTCATGGACTTGACTTGGTAGAACTAGCATATTATCTAACTAAATTCTAGTCATTTTCCAAGGCCATGCTGAAGTCTTCTCTCTGAAAGTGACCCTCATGACTGACCACAATGATTACTTATTACTTTGTCTCACAGCCTGTGACCCTTGCTTGTGGTCCTCCTTGAGGCGTTTTGTCAAGTGCTCTGATGCCTATCTTGAAAATAATTATGAAAGTGCTAAAATAACATTAAGGACTTTGAACAATAAAGAAAAACATCAACTTTAATTCAATGCCCTAAAAACTATGATAATTATTTATATTTGATTCCTAATTTTCAGAAGCCTTTTATATACTTGAAAAAATATCTTCATATAGTTCTGTATACTAAGCTTAATAAGAATATTAATATTCAGTAAGAATATTAAGCCATAAAAAATTTCTCCACATCACACTGGTCTATGAAGAGTGCTGGCTGCTAATATTCCATTAAATGGATATATCAAGATTTATTTAAGTATACACTATTGCAATACCAATAAATTATTTATAATAGTATTACTATATCCTGTGCTATTTCAAACATCTATAAGATTATGGCTTTTTAAATATTTACATTTTTTTAAGGTCAGTTCTCAGGAGGGAAATTACTGGCCCAAAAAGTGTGAACATTAATAATGGAATTGAAGAATACATGAAGAGCCATGTATCTAGTTTCAAATTTTAACTCACCCATTTACATGGCCTACAGCACATGATTTAATCACCTGTAGACTCAATTTCTGTGTGTATAATCAATAAAAAATACCTATAATTTTGTGTTTTTATAAAGATTAAAAATATTATGTTAAAATTTGGCATAAATAAAGCATAACAAATAGTGATCATTACTGTCTTTCCCAACATATCACACCAAATTAGAATGTCTCTAGTTATGTATAAGAATAGTGGCCTTTTCATAGTCTTGTAATTTTATATATTGAATTGACTGAGATATCAATATTACATTGTTCTAACGTGCTTACCTCTGATTTCTAGAATAGGTCTATACTGAGTAGTAAGTTTTCTTTCTGAATCTTTGCATTGATGGTCTTTGCTTTCTTTGGATTCAAAGTTTTCATTTTATATAATCTTTATAACTTCTTTTTATTATATGATTTTTGGTGATAATTCTTTAGATATTTATCTTTTTAATGTAACTATATGTGTGAATATTTATAATACGTATACATACACAAATAGGCTGATTTGATATCTTTCTTCCCTGTTTGATTGCTTTCTTCCCTGTTTTCTAAAATAACTTGCAGAGTAACCTGTATGTAATAGGTAAACGGAAAAATAAAAGCTATATTTTAAATAGGTATGAAATGATTTTATTCTGTTCTTAGAAGATTAAATTAAATTGGCTGGGGATACCCAATGATTTTTATCCAAATTCCAGACCTTTTCAAGAACCTAAGTAGTCATGCCAATTTTCAGTCATGCTCATGCTCTTTCTGAATTCTAGATCTTATTGGTATATTTCTCACATGTTCATTGTATTTCTTTGACTTCATCATCACTAAAATGTCAAAATCACTTCCTTTTCCATTTAATACATAAAGGTTTGGAAGAGATCTTGGTGAATTGGGAAATTTTATATTTCAAGAAAAAAATTAGCATTGAATTTAGAGGTCCCTGGTACAGCAAGATATCACATAGCCATTCTCACACCTCTGGTGTGAGGGAAGCATCTATGCTTAAAGACTTTTCCATTTCTCAATTCCCATATTTACTATTCAGAAATTTGAGGCTCAGGCTTACTTTCACATCTAAAAATGGTATATTAAAATATACAGCATGTACCTAATATAATTCATAAAATTGGTAATAATTCATTAAATTTAAAATTTCATCAACTGTAAGTTTACCAATATTTTGTGTATCACTCAGAAAGGAAGAAAAATGCTGCCACTGAAACTGTATAACTTATCGATGGTAAGACATACCCCAACTTCAGAGGGATTAAAACATTAAATATATTCATTTTGTAAAGAATGAAAGATGACATGCTGATTATTTTGTCTCTGGCCTTTTCACATCAAGGTAAAACTGATTTAAAATTGCATTCTTCAAAATTTTCCCAATTCTATCAGTGCTTTGTATGAGGAAAATAATGGTATAAGAATTTATTTCATGGTGCTTATGCACTAAGAGAATAACCTAACTTTCCATCCCTTTGTTGCTTACTGAAATATTTTAAGCTATTCTTTTAGTCACTAATCTTGAAATTACAAATCTTTGGCTTATTAGAATAAATAAGATAGCAGAAATTTCTAAACAATGCAAAGATCTTACAACATTTTAGTATTTACTTCTCAATGATGTTGTAGTCAAATAATTTTAATTGTAGATGTATATCTGAAATCTGTACGTTATTTTGTACGTAGTATCATTTTGTTCAAATTTCATTTTGTATCCATATATTAACCTATTCGGTTGTTTATGCTTTCTTTCTGAATTTCTGAGAATCCATCTGGTATAATTTTCTTTCTGCTTACAGAGTTCTCTTGACTACTGCGTTCAATAAATTCTTTCAGCTTTGCTTAGCAATGCCTTTCTTTTGCATTCATTTTGAAGGGTAATTTTGCTAGATAAAGTTCTGGAGTGAATTATCATTTTTCAAGATTTAAAAAATATTGTTTAGGGACTTCCCACTCAAATAAAAATGGACTAACTGGGACCAGTAGTAAATGAGGGAGAGGAAACATACAAGTGTCCCAGCTAACTGTCATAGAGAGTTTAAGGCAAACACACCCCCCCCAAAAAAAAAAACACTCAACCCAAACAAAGACCAGCAGAATCTCTGAGTTGAGAAAAAGTAGCTGAGAATTGAGAATCCAGGGAGACTGAATCAGCTAGAGTTCTTAGAACAAAGTACCAGAGAGGACCAAGCTGCACAGATAAATTTTAGAGACCTGAGAAGGCTCCTTCAACTATCCAGATGATTCATTATCATCATAGGAAACTATCTGAGCTCAGGAAAAGAACCGTCCAACAGAAACAGGCCAGGAATAGTGCCCGTTGTCACCTGCCAAGTGGAAAAATCTTGTAATTCACATGGCAGTGGAAAGAATACACAGAAAAGTCTTGACTCAGTATGGGGCATAATTTGCCCTAGACTAAATGCTATTCTGGTCCCACCTTACAAATCTTAAAAGCAAGACTTAAAAGGATCAAACTGTTTCCAAGTAATTTAACTATGTATTAGAGCAAAGCTCATAAATATTTATGGGAATACAAAAGTATATATAGCATGCAACAAGGTAGTCACAATGTCTGGCATCCAAAGACTGCCCGACTTGCAAAATAAGAAGATAATATAAATCATAACAAGGAGTAAAATCAACTAATTGAAATAGACCTAGAATCTATACAGGTATTTGAATTTGCAAACAAACATTAAAACACTTATAATTATATTCTAGGTGCTTCAAAATTTAAGTAGACAAAAAATTCTAAAATCTCAAATGGATCATAGATATAAATGTAAGAGTCAAACCTATAAATTTTAAAAGAAGAAAACAGGGAGTAAATCTTCATGAACTGAGTTAGGCAAAGATTTCTAATACAAGACACCAGAAGCAAAAGTGATAAGGAAAAAGTGATAAATTGGTCATCCTCAAAATACAAAACTTTGGCACTTCAATAAACAACATCTTAAAATTGAAAAGACAAGCCAGATACTCAGAGAAAATATTTCAATGTAAAAGGGATGTATATCCAGAATAAAAAAATAATTTTCCAACTTATAATTTTTAGAGATTAAAAATACATGACAAATGCAAAAGCGGATATACGAAAAGCCAATAAGCACATGAAGAAAGTTCAGTATCATTAGTTATAAGAAAAAAGCCAATGAGATACAACTTCACCCTCACAAGAATGGCCAAAATTTTTAAAAGGCAGACAATGAGAGGTGCTCGCGAATACATAGAGAACATGGGAGCCTAATGTATTGTTTCTGGGAAAAGCAATTCATACTATAATGAATTGAAATAAAGAGAAAGAATTTTGAAAATAAGGACAACATCAGTGGGCTATGGGACAACTCAAAGTCACATCCTATACGTGAAACTGAAGTCCCAAACAGCAAATGCGCATGTGGTAGTGGGGGGATATTTCCAGAAAAAAATTCGATATGATGGACAAAAACTTTGAAACTTGCAAAAAAATTTACAAATCCACATAACCAAGAAACTCAATGATACTTCTATTTCTTTAATTTTTTTTTAAATTTACATCTTCTCAGGACTCTGAGAAGGGCTAATGGCTTTACTGCTGTAGTCTTGTCCTCCATTTCTCTCCATTTCACCTGAAAATTCAAGTCATAATCCACCTGGTAGTGAAACACTACTTCTATGATCCAGTGCAGGAGAGAAGGGCATGGGTAGGAGTCCATTCTCCTCTGGTTCTTCACTCTTCTCAGACACTGAAAAAGAAAAAAACAAACAGTGACCAGGCTGCATAGGTCGAGGTAAGTTTCACAACTAAGATTGGATTCTGCTCACAAGAGGACAACCAAAGACACTCTGAGGGTAATCTTCCACAAAATGTGTTACCCAGCAGATTCTCCCCTGCTTCCCTGGCTCACCTCCTCAGGTTCTCAGGCAGGTCTGTGGGCATTTCACTCCCCAAGCCTCAGTTTGAATGCTGAGTCTTACTTCGCAGGGCAATTACCACATTTTGTCTCGGGAAGATATTTTATTTCTTGCATGGTTTCCACCCGCACAAGAGGCATGCTTGGTTTGTGTGTGTGTGTGTGTGTGTGTGTGTGTGTGTGTGTGTGTGTTCTTGTTTAACACTCGACTACTAAAGGTAAGTTACCACTGAAACATTAAAAGTAATTGTTTTCAGAAACACTATGCATAGTCTTATTTTGTATTGGAGGGAAAAATATTTGCACTTCTTATCAAATAGCCATTACTGCTTTTAGAGAGAATGAATGGGTCCCCAGTATCTTCAGAGGAGCATGTGGTTTTCTTTGCTCTATTGAGGAATTTAAAGTGTAAAACAAAAGCTCCAGTGTATTGAGGCTGCTTTCTCTGACATCCTGGGGATTGTGGCAACCTGATTAAAGTCCTTCTCTTCACTGTTTTCTGCACCCCCAGTCCACAGAGGCGGGGGGTGAGGCTGTGGATGTCAATTATCCCTGCTACATTTCTATAACAATAACTTACCTATTACATCATATATCTAATTACTTTACATTTACCAATTCAGGATTTTACCAAAGCAAAAGGATTTACCTTAAAGTCTGAAAAGAGAATGCCACCTGCTTTGCCCTACACATGCTTGTGCAGTTCAGCCTATGATTCAGTCCTTCCTCACCAAGTGTTAGCGGGGCCACTCCTCTAAGTGTTCTTTTCTAGAACTTTTTTATTGTTGTTCATTTCTTTGTACCAGGGATTGAACCCAGTGCTTAACCACTGAGTCACATCTCCAGTCCTTTCTGTTTTTTGTTTTGAGACAGGGTCTTGCTAAGTTGCTTAGGGCCTCGCTAAATCGCTGAGGTTGGCTTGGAACTTGACTTCCTCCTGCCTCAGCCTGCAGTCACTGGGGTTGCAGGTGGTGCCACTGTGAGGGCTGCTTTAGTACTCTTGATGCTCCTCTGCCATCTAGTAGTGTCCTTGGGTGCTATTGCTGCTTTTCTGTCCCTTTATACCAGGTTCACATTTCCACACTGTATTTCTCCCCTTCCTCTAAGTTTGCTCTAAGTGGATTTTGCCTACCTCCACGATGTTTTCTGGAAGGCCCTCTTGTGCTCCACTATGACCATCAGGAAGATTTCTCTGAACCCAGGTCCTCTGTTCATGTTGTCCCATCCTGTTCACCGTTGGTATCTTTCCAGGCTTTTCCATGTATAAAAAAGTAAATATCAACATATTCTCAATTTGTACCCTTTATAACAAAAGGTAATACCTATGCATAAGATCCACACTTTGTTTTTTCCATCTAAAATATATGTCTTGGTAATAAAAATATCACTCTCTTTTTGGAAAATGAATTAAAAAAAAGTACCCCACTTGTGTAGTGACGTGGCACTTGATTGTTTTCATATTTTTAATGGTGCACTGTAATTATACACATAGTGGGATTCACTGTTACATGTTTATACATACATATAACACAATTTGCTCAACGTTATTCCCCAGAAGTCATGATTTAAATAGAATATAACAAATTTTAAACAGAAAACTACAATCTTAAAATAAATATCAGAACTGTTAAAGTGGGAAGAAGCTAAGGGAATTCAAAATTAAATTTCCCTTTCTTGTTGCTATTGAAAATTAAAGTATACAATTCAAAGTCTTAATTTGATAGTTTTTTTTTCAGAAATAATGATATTGCCAGAATAGAAATGTTCTAATTTGCCTATTGGGAATTTTATAAGAAAAAAGAAATGTCATTTGGGATATAGAACACATGACTTTATTAGATATGCATGCCAGTTATAAACTGGAAATAGTAGTTCATTTTTTTTTCTTGGAAAATCATGATATTATTAGCTTATTTTCCTGATGAGGAAAATTTTGTTCCCCACTAGCCTTATAATAACCAAATTCTTGGTTAAAGTAGAAAACTAGGTTTAGGAATCATGGATTCCTCTGTTAAAATTCTTATACAACTGTATTATGAAAAGATAGCAAAATGCATAAAGTGAACATCTATATTTATACATATATATTCTTATATATCTTTTCTTGGTTATAACAATTACACAGTTTATTTTCATGTTAAATTCATGTTACATCATGTTTGATGTAAATATTCCAGAAATTTCCTGTCTTGTGATTTTAATGAAATGCCTGAAAATGCTATATTGGAATTATATCATATGCTGAGATTTGCTTTATTTCATTTCCCATTCCTTTCTGAATTGATCACATAATACTATTATCTCCTGTCTTGGGATTGTCCCTGATCAACACAGAGTCCTTTAATTGTTTGAGAGCCTTCTAGTAGCTGTTATTATAACCAGTGAGATAGTTTGGTAGACATTTTTAATCCCTGTACATACAATCTAAGTTTATGTGGTCACACTCAACACATGTACCTTTTTGTTAAAGCATGAGCCGTCGAACCTGCTGATCTGAATACCTTTTCTCTTAACAGAAGTAGGCTATAAAGTCTTCTAGATTCTGGTCTCTCTCCTAGGCATCTTTGAAAGCAAGCAAACAAAACTTATACATTCATCTGCTTTCTTTCTGATTAGAAAAAAATAGCAGGAAATAAAAATTGAATCTAAATTAATTAAAATTGGGGTAAGAGAATGTCTCAATGGGAAAGGCATTATTAGATATATTCTATGTGCAAACATAATCCTCCATTTTACCTTGCCCAATGTAGGGAAGTACATTGTTTTCCAAGTGCTTCAAGCAATTCTAAAGAACAGCATTACAAATATGCAATCTTCTATGAACACTGTGTCTATATTTTAGCACAATAGAGAATTATGAATCATTTCCATTCAGTGTTGTAAATTTAATCCTCAAAAATATTATAAAATGAAGTAACTATTATTATAAAGATGCTTTCAGATGACATTTAATTACAGTGCAGGGTAATTTATTTTACTAGCTAGAGTATCTTGGGCTAATTGCATTTATTTATGTTTTATGCTTGCGCCATCATAACAAACAACTTATCCTATACATTTATTTCATTTTTGCTTTCATTCTTTGGAGATATTCTGGATTTTCTTTTAAATTTTGCTAATGTTTCTTAATTGTAAGGGGAATATTTCTTTGCCCTTACACCTCCCTTGTAAAAGAATGCTTTGATCTCTCTAGAAGTTTAATTGCATTTCATGGAATGATTCCTCTTTGCAATTAGGTCTAGACTTGGATGCTGAGTGTGCTTTCTTTCATGTTTTTTTATTCAATCATTTCTGTGGCAAATTTTCTGTCTCACCAATATTTCCTTTCATCTCAGCCTCTGGTAACTGTAAATTCCGAATAGCCACATTCTTTCATCTGATAAAGATGGGCTCTCTGATCACCCTTGAAGCTTTTTGGCAAGTTAGCCTTTTAATATTTTAATTGTTCTTCCCTTTTGCAGATAGTTAATGAATAGTTTCAGTTAATATACTTACATATCTCTTGTTGGGTTCCCTCTACTAGGAAGGTGATTAGCATTGATAGGCTAAGTATGTTTTTAAGTCTTCCTCGTCAAAATAACTGTTTCTATTCTAGTGAAATTATTTTTTAGGTGTGCTTCTGAGGAAAAATTAAGCAAGTATTTTATCATGGTAACCAGTGGTATTAATCTCCCCAAATTTGAGACAGAATGCAAAGTTTTACCTAAATGACAACATGCTTCTTAGTTTTCTTTCTAAAATTTTCATTCTGCAGTCCCCAAAAGGCTCAGCTAATAGTATCACCATCATTCTCTGATAATAGAATAACAAAGGTCCAGGTATCTTGAGAAAAAATAGAATAGCCAAATACATGGAGTCCGGTGCACCCTGTTTTGTCTTACGCAGCGAATTGATTATCTTCAGGAAGTGTGTTCTAATGTTTGGAGGTGGGCCAGGAGTTCCATCAGCAATTCTGAATAAAGATTTAATGATCCTTGATAGAGATTGCCAATAATATTGGACAGACTCTCCACATCTCAGTTTTTCCATCTGTAAAAACAAACCAAAAAAGAAAGAAACCCAGCAATATCTAGTTCCTTTCAAAATATGCAATAGTTGGCCAAAGTCTGAAATATGTGCACAAGAAGGGGCATTTACAACCGACAAAAATGATCTTGTTCAGTAAGATTTGGGCCACATACACGATCAATCAGAGAAGTGCTCAAATATAGTTAATTTATTCAGTTAGTCTTTTATTTATTAAGCTATTGATTTATTAAAAGTATTTGTTGAGATCCTCTAACTGCCAGAAACTGTTCAAAGCACTGTAGATACAGCGCTGAATAAGACAAAGTCTGGGCTGTTGTGTTACTTCTATTTTAGTTGGGGCCTAGGTGCCAGATGAATTTAATAGGTTAACGTGGTAGCAAGAGAGTGCTCTTCGGAGCAAGTGCTCAGGGAAGCCCTCCGAAGTAAAGTTTGGGTTCAACTGGAGTACTAACGAGTGGCCAGATGGTAGAACATCAAGTATATACACCACCCAAAGGGGAAAGAGTTTATTCACAAAACAAGCAACAACAAAAATCAGAAAGACGATCAAGGTGATTTCAGTGTAGTGAACGGAAGGGACAGTGGAATGAGACGAGGTTTAAGTGGTGAAGGAAAGCCTCATATGCCTCCTGGAAAACAGTAAAGACTTTTGAATTACTCTAAATATTACAGGATTTTTTTAGAGACTTGAGCTAGAGTGTCATGAACTGATTTGGAGCCTGTGAGTTCCAGGACAGAAGCAAGGAGAACAAGGAGGTGACCCCTGAAGTGCTGTGGGTGAGCAGTGATAGCACAGGTGGAATTGGTAACAAGCACTTGGACGTAGGGTATGTTTGAAATACAGCTTAAAGGTCTCATTATGCTTCATATTGAGGAGAGGGAGAGGTGAGAAAGAGGGAGGAATCGAGATGGCATCCAGGTTTTTTGGCTTGAACAACCAGACGGTAGTTGGTGGCATTTTATTTAGTCGAGGACGTGGAATTAGGAAAGGGGAAAAAGCAGAGTGTCAAGAGTGCAGTTTTAACCTTCTTTACTTAAAGCTGCCTATTAGACATCAAAATGCTGAGGTGAGGTTGACAGTTGTATATATGAATGTGGCACTCAAGTCAAGCCTAGAAATATATATTTAGCAGTAATAACTTCACAGATGGAATTGCAAGTGCAGAAAAGGTCAATCAATAGGAAAGAAAAGATTGCCCAGGACAGAGTCCTGAGGATTTCCAATATTTACAAGCTGAGCAGAGAAGGAATAGAGCCAGGAGACTAGAAAAATGTGGGAAATATGAGAGTAACGTGATGCACAATCCACAGAGTCAAGTGTCACCAGCAGGGAACTGGATAACTGTTTTCAGTGCTTCTGAGAGGTCAAGGTGAGCGTGCTCCAAAATGGAAGTTATTGTTTGTCTTGATGGGCAGGTGCAGAGGTGAGAATAGGGATGGATACCTAAATAGTCAAGCGAAATAGGGGTTATGGGCAAAAGGGTTGTGCATATTTTTATGCAACTGAAACTCCATATATCATAATTAAACCTATTAAGCATTTTAAGGATTGATTCTTAGCCTCAATATTTTTAGTTCACTTTGTTTGTTTTGGGGATCTTTATTTGTCAAATGTTCATTCAGCCACCTTCATGTGCAAAGCACTGTCCTACGTTCATGGAATGTTTGTTAATAAATAAGGCAAGCGAAGCTCTTAACCTTCATGTACTTTACCTTCTACTTAGGGAGGCAAACATCAAACAACAGAAACTGTAAAAAGCGTAGCATGCTAGTGCTTTAGAAAAAATTTTGAAGTAGAGCAGAGCAAACAGGACCTGCAGCGCTTGGGCTGCCATTTAAATAGGGCAGTCAGGGTGGGCCACACTGGGATGGTGAGACTTTTGTGCAAACACTGGGAAAGTGAGAGGTTAGTGGAGTGGTTATCTGAGGAAGAGCATCTAGATAGAGGAATCCACTACTATAAAGGTGAGGCAGAGGTAAGCAGGAAGCCAGAACCTGAGAAGGCAGAGTGAAGTGAATAAGAGGATCTGGGCTCAAAGGAGGGTAGAAGAGTTGCTGGGGCTTCACGAAAGACCTTTGGAAAACTCTTCATGAAATAAAGAACAATGAATTGCAGAATTCTGTAAAGAAAGGGACATGATCTGTCTCAGATGAGAAAAATTGAGTGGCAAGATAGTGGTGACTTGGGTCAAGAGTGGACAGCATGAGCAAGGATGGAGTGCCAAGCACAGAACTGACGGGGTTCCTTTGCATTAGGTGTTGAGTATGGGAGAGAAGAGGCAAGGATGACAATGATGACACTGAACTGAAATTTTGGGGATCCCAGTTGCCAAACACCATGACAGATAAAGCAGCAGGTGAAGTTGGTTTAGGATACGGTCAAGTGGATGTGTAAAGTAGTGATAGCTGGATGTACAAGTGTCGGATCTGGTACCTTGCCCAGAGATTTCAGAACCATGACAAATCTATTAATGCTAAATTCCTGGCTTCCCTGAAAGCCTGTTCAGGTAAGTGCCCCAAAGGTACCAGACGAAGTCCTCTGGGGATGTCAGAACAAGCAAAATAATAAACACCAACAAATCTGCTCATAGACCAAAATCAGCATGGGTGAGAATAGGAACAATGCAGGCATGCAGGTGTATCTAATAGCTTCATTTACCCATGCTAGGTATTACAGAACCCTAAATGCCCACTATGGATTCATAAGGTAGGGCGAAGCAACTAAAAATTTCTCCCTATTCCATCTGCATAAGGCTTTAATTGGCAGCAAGAGAGGGTTGTGACAAATAATGACAGCAATATTATCAACAAAAAGTTAAGGGTTATTTCTATCAACAAATAGCTAAACCTTGGATACTGTATATTATACCTTGGCAACCAAAGAAAGATGTCCTTGACCCAGTTCATCTTTGGCAAATGTCTCTGTGTGTATGTGTCTCTTATAAAATATGACCAGGGCAAAGAGATAATCATAGGCACAGTCAATCCCTCAGAAAACTGCAAGTTTTACAAACCTAAAAAGGAAAACAGGGAACGATTATACCTCTGATTTGAAATATCTGATGCAATTAATGATTGCCATTACATGTTCCTTATTAGCCTGACTTGCATAAGCACAAGGAAAAGTTCAGAGTCTAAGAGCTAATCAGGAAAAATATCACCCAGCTTTGGGGTCAGTTAATTAACAGTAAAGTCATATTTTTCACGGATTAAGTCAGGCTCTTCCTTTTGACCTCATTTAATTGCTGCTTTTAAAAACCACTGGAATGGTATTCTCACATAGAAAAACGTATTGAAATTCAGCTGTTCTCTTGGGGTGTGATGAGATCAGAACTTTAAAACACGGGGATGTAAGTGCAAATTGGCACAGTCTTTGTGGAAGCAATAGGTATTGTGCATGAGGTGGCAGTATATTATCGTGTAGTAACACATATATGGAATATATATCAAGTAGCATAGAAATGGCATTTTTTGCCATACTTATAAAATGTATCATATAGAAATGCAGCAATGATTAACATACAAAGACAATTATTGTAGCATTCTGTGCAACAGTAAAAACTTCAAACGTTTAATGCCCCAAATTGAGGAACTATTCAAATAAATAGCAGTGATTCATTGACATATCATATAACATTAAAAAAGGGGGAAATGCATCTAATGAACGACGTAAGAAAAATGATTTAGGATTTAGGTTTATTAAAGTAGCATGTAAACATTTATATCTGACTATATAAAAATACACACACTTCTTAGAAACACAGAAATGAAAAACATTTAAAGTAATTATTTCTGCGGTGTAGACAATGAGTTATGGTCAAATTTTTTCTTTCTCTTCTCTTGGTCTTCCATTTTTAAATAATTAGCATATAATTATTTTATATGCAGAAACATAATTCAGCTGTTATTTAGAAAACAAAGTTGTAAGCTTTTCAGCTTCATTTTCCTACATCTTCAGTTTTTAGTCATTTATAGAAAACTTAAGCCTGTTTGTAATTTGTTATCCCATTAACCTAGTATTCATGAGGAAAAATAATTCTAGGTAATTCTAGGGCTAGATGTTGTTGTAGATCTTCTTCTATTTTAGGAAGTTAATTCAGATAGTAAGAATACTGAATGTTTTCTCAAATTTTCTGACTTAGAAATTAGAGGTTTTTGCATTTTCATCCTTTGACATTATAAAACAAATACCCTCAAATATTCATGTTAAATATACATATTTCATCTTACATATCATATTTTCTTATTTTGCATATAATATTTTAAACAAAATATGTTTAAGCATCCATTTTCTTTTATAAGAACAGTAAGTAATAATGTTCTGAAATAGATAAATGAAGGATTTCTGCTTCTGCTGTCAGTACTCTATCACTGTGATTCTTGCCCCTATTATGAAACTTGATTTCTTGGCCAACATGATGACTCAAAGGCTAATAAAACTTATATTTTGAAATAAGTGAATTTGTAGCCAGGTTGACCCATGAGGTTCAGAAATACACCTGTAACTTCCCAACTTTAACATAATCCTTCTACTCATTAATAACACAAATTAAGGACTATATTATCAAATGCAAAATAAGTTTCATCTGAGAGAGCTAGTTTATATTTGGAAAATTTTTCAGTACTTACTTCCACTTTCCGTAGTTAAGCACTTATGTTCTAACTATGTTAAGAGCCACATATATTCAATGAGTAGTGACTATGATAATACAAGCTATTTATTGATTTTTAAGGTGCTGAATGCCGGTTAGACAGTACAGTGTTTTAAAATATTAAAAGCATCATTTAATCAAAACATGCCCACACAAGGAACTAACACTTATTAACTGATTTGACCTTACGCTTATCAGTATGGTTGGCAATAATTAATCCGTCTGCAAAGGAAGCAATACCCACACCTATAAATATATATATGATTCTTATTGATGTTAATCCAGATGGAGTCACTGCTCTTTAAATGCAATCTTCAAAATTACCTGAGGGGGCTTGAATAGTTAAGACTCCCGGGTTCTGTAATCAGACCTACTGAACTAAAATTGAAGGAGTGAAGCTCTGGGAAGCAACATTTATCATGCACCTTATTGTATCTATTAAACACAGTAAACTGAGCAAAGATGGTGGATCAATATTTGGATACAGTTTTTAAGGAATGAATAAACTGTAATTTTCGAATGAGGTGAATTATTTTAGTTTATGTATATGTCATCACATGTTTTTAAAGACTATTATTTAGAGCTGTTTTTGGTTCACAGCTGAATTGAGAGAAAAGCACAGAGCATTCCCATGTATTTTCTGCCCCTACCCAGGCATAGACTCCCTGTTATCAACATCTCCCATTAGAGTGGCACATTTGTTTCAGTTGATGAAACTGCATTGATTGATAAACCGTAATCATCCAAAGTTCACAGCTTATATCAGGGTTCCCTCTTGATTCTGTACATCCTTTGGGTGTGGGCAAATTTATAATGACATGTATTCACAATTATGGTATCAAACAGAGTAGTTTCATTGCCCTGAAAATCCTCTCTGCTCCGTCTGTTCATTATTGCCTGCCCGCTAACCTTGGTCTTTTTACTGTTCCATGACTTTTCCTTTCCCAGACTGATAAGTTGTTCGAATTATATGGTAAGTAATCTTTTTAGATTAGCTTGTTTCATGTGGTAATAAATATTTAAGTTTTCTCTATGTCTTTTTTAAGCTTGATAGCTCATTTTATTCATAGAGCTGAAAAAATATTTCATTGTCTAGATATACCACAGTTTATTTATCCACATACCTAGTAAAGGGCACTTTGGTTGCTTAAAAGTTTGGGCAATTATATATAAAGTTGTTATAAGCATTCATGTATAGGTTTTGTGTAGATATGTATTCCATTTTATTTTAACTTTTACTAAACTTTATCCATGAAACTGTTTTCAATAACTATTATAATACTACTTCTACTAAGAATTCTATCTATCTAATCATAAGATTTCAGATGTCTCAAAATCTTGAGATATAGGAACATAACATACCACCTTCCATGAGCAGACACATCCTCAAAAAATACCACATTGGAGACAAATGAAATGCTTTCTGTTTTTCTGAGACATCCACCAAAGAACTTTTGAACCACAAACCAGGCTGGTCTCAGACTTGTGACCAGTGCTGAGGACCCTGTTTCTGGTATATTTCTGTATTTGTGCCAGGAGGCCATAACAATTAAAGCTGTACAATGTTAGATGTTAGAACAGGGAAGCCTAAAAAATATTAAGGAGACATTTTTCTTTGCATGAATGTGATAAATTTTTCTAGATATCTATCTTTCCTGTTTATTTTCCTGTTTTTTTCAAGAGTATGCCAAATTGAGTAAATAAAAGTAAAGGGAATAAGAACACTTTCAAACAATGGAAAATCAAGAAAAAGAAAATAACTTTGTAGAAGTGAAGGAAGAAAGAATATTTTAGAAAATCCATACTTCTATACATTTACATTCCTATAGTCTGTTTTAACTTAGAAGTAACATCATGCGGGGCTGGAGCAGTGGTTCAGAGTTTTCGGTGCTTGCCTGGCATGCTGAAAGACGTGGGTTCAAACCGCAGCACCATGTACACAACAAACTGTTTGAGCAGTGGAGGCCACATGAAAAGCTAAATAAAAATTGATTCTCTCTCCTCTCTCTCGTTTTCTCTCCCTATCTTTCTTTAAAAAAAAAAAAAAAGGAAGTACCAACATGCTAGGCTCAACCATTTTTTGCTACAATACTTAGTCCTAACTATCCACAGGCAAGCACTTAATAAATGCCTTTCAGACAAGAATACCACTTAGGACTATTTTGTGCTATGACTTAACATTTCTTATAGATCAAAATCACTATTTTTATAGAAATCTGGGAACTTAGCAGTTCTCTACATTCATAAAGTATACAATTGATCTTTTCTTCCACACTACTCTTCATTTATCCTTTGGAAAATCTGATGCCCATATTTCCATGAAAGTATTATTTACTTTTTGATTGAAAATACAAAGTCATTTCTATTTATGAACATTTTCTTGTAATAAAACTTGGCATTTCTCATCACTACCATTTGCAGTCTACTTTTATAAAATTTAATGCACGTCAAAATGTGCATGATCTGTAAAATAAAGAAGGAGCATTCTGTATATCAGTAAATGTCATGAAATGGGCTTATCAGGAAAAAATTCTGGACTTCATCTATTGAATAAGTTAGCTTTTTAACCACATGTGGCCATTGAGCATGTGAAATATCCAAATTACAATGCTCTTCTGTAAGTATAAAATACAATTTAATCTTGAAGACATATAGAAAATTGTAAAATATCCTTTAAGGCATATTTTGTACTGATTACATGGTGAAATCATACAAGTTTGAATATGATAGGTTAAATAAAGTGCACTGTTAAAATAGATTTCACCTGATTATTGTTTTTATTTTCATACATTTGAAATTACAAATATGGTTCACAGCCTATTTCTGTTGGAAAGCACCAATATCAATTAATAAAGGTACTGTCAGTGTTCCATGTAGCAATTAGATTTGGGAATATTGGAGGGCTTTCTATTGTTACAAATAGTGTAGGTGTTGTTAAAAAGAAAGAACCCAAACTCTTCTATCTAGTGGTTTTAGATGGATTAACTGGTCTAATTAGATCTAAGCTGTTAAGAGGGCCCCAGAGCAGGGAGGGGGGAAAGAAACACACATTCCTATAAGCTTTCCAAGTCGGCGAGTTGCACACTCCTGGTTGACTGCTCGGCTCAGCCAAGCTGAAACCGGTCATATTGTCATGTTGGGCACATTAATTGGAGAGCAGACTAATTTGCAAGAATGTGTTAGTGCCCTTTAAGAGGTGATTTAAAACTCCAAATGATGGGAATGCCATAAAATCATGCCTGTCTGATCATTTCTCAGAATCCATCTTGAAATCCCTGCCATTTTTCTATTTTCATTGTTAGCATTGAAGTATACAATAAAGTGTTTAAAGAACTCCAAAACACCACCCTGTACCTTCGCACAAATAATTACTCTTCTGTGAAAGGCAGATGGGGAAATCTTGTTATCAGACACATAGGGATTATAAGTGAAAATAAAATCTGTAGGTTTAATCCTTAGTTTCCACCTATGGATGTGAAACAAAAATATCACAGCAACACCACCCAAAACATTTGAACTGATGGGAACGATTTTGTTTTCAATAGGTTAGAAGCTTACAAGGAATCTGAGGAAGTACTTCCACCTCTATCTTTAGCTGCAATAAGACTAATAAGAAATTATATTCACTTTATATGTATGAATAATTTCACATCCTTTATAAGCATTTAATTGTCACAAATAAAAGTGACATCATCCTCTTCATTTTTTTTAAGAAAGAGGGACAGTGAGAGAGAGAGAGAGAGACAGAGAGAGAGAGAAAGAGAAAGAAAGAGAGAATCAATTTTATTTAGTTTTTCATGTGGTCTTTGCTGCTCCAAAACTTCATTGTGTATGTGGTGATGGGGTTCGAACCCACACCCTCGTACGTGCCAGGCAAGTGCTACAAAATGGCTGAGCCCCAATCCTTTTCATTCTTAAGAGAAGTAAACAATAGCTCAGAAATTTGAACTGAATATCCCAGACTGACTGCGTACCTCCCCACATCACAGCTAGAAACAAATTCTGTATTGCCAGCTTGAAGATACCAGGAGACTTCAGGCAAGCCTGATAAAGATGAGTAATGAGTGCACTCTGCTATGAGGAACAGTGAATTCCAATAATGTGACTAATTTTGGAATACACAAAATATGAGCCTAAAAAAGGTTTTCAGTTTGTTCTGTATCATGGATTTCTCATTATACAGGGTAACAAAACAAAACAACAACAACAAAAAAAAAAACTTACTATCATTTGACAAAGGGAGCTGTGCTGGCTTTAACTTGATAACCTCAGATCTTTCGTCCTAAGCAGGTGACATCATGAGAGCAAGAGCTCTATGAGGGCACCTTCTCAATTATTCATCAGAAGGGTTTACACAAGAGACACACAAAAAACAGCATAATCTTAGGCTCGGCAACACTGAAAAGGAATGAAGTGAAAAGGATTTTTCAGAACTAAAATCAGTAATTGGTAGATAATGGAGTTTGTTAGGGAGAGATTGAGATTTTTAAAAGACATAAATTCCATTTAGATAGAGGAAAGGAAAAACCTTTAGCAATAAGGGGGAGTTTTGTAGAAGCGGAAGTTGGCTTCGTTTACCATAGCTACCTCATTCTTCTCTGTGAACCTATTCTTAACACAGCTTTAAGAAATCAAAGTTAATTACCACCTCCTAAGTGTTGCCTAGGAAGAAACTAAAAACCAATCAAGACTAGTTGTGAATAGCCTATGTAAACTCCATACACTCAAAATATGTTCTGGACTTACCATGCATGGATTAAGCCCCACATAGATGACTTGCCTTTGGTCACCCAAGGGTTAACATGTTCTGTACCCAGATCAGTGAAAGCTTACTGAATGAAAGAAGGCATGGCTGAAAGGTATTAGCACACACATGTACATGGATGTATTTTTCCAGATAGTTCTGGTGGTTACAGGACTCCATCCACACATTTCTACTGCATCTTCTCTATGCTAGGCTGCTGATAGCCAGGGAGTAAAGGGTGAAGGATAAAGAAAAGCTGGAGAACTCTTCTCTGTGCCAAAATAAGTTTCCCAGACTAAATTCACAGTTTGGGCTTCATTGGAATCTTTGGTCTAATCCTGCAGAAAGATTCATCTCCCAATATAGAAAATAATCAGTGTCAGGGAGGAAATGGGCCCTTCCAATTCCAGAGAAACAACACTGGGCCTAATAAAGGTTCTATCCACAACTTCATTTTTGATTAATGTGCCTTCTCGCTGATTTGTCAGAGATAATACCATAACACAGTGGCCCTGGTCTCGTAAGCACCTGCAATATAACTCAGAAGCTAAGCAGTACAGCTGGTTTGATTTTATATATATTTAATATTTTTATTAAATATTGAAAGCATACGAAAGAATATTTATAAAATACATTTAAAAATTTATAAAATCACACTTGGGCATACTAGACGATAAATACAGAGCAAAAATGTTCTCTTTTAGAGCTATGAGGTACAGAGATTTTAAACTGAGAATGAAAGGATGAATCTGGTAAAGCCATAGTTGACCAACATGTTTGGGGATTTCTGGGTCAATTCCTGGCTTACTTTCAAAATGGAATGGAAGAGAAAATGGGCCCAGTTTTCCTCTGAGCAAGCTGCTGGGCACGAAATTTAGGCCACTAAGTGCCACCATCCTCCCTTACTTGTCCCATTTAGCATGTGGATTTTAGGGTGAGTAACTGAAGGGACTTTGTACTGCACTTGGTGCCCAGAAGTCTCAGTCTCTTTCTGATCTGTTCCCATCCGATTTCCAGCATGAGGAGGAGCTGTAGTATGTAGTATATAGGGAGAGTAGAATACAACCGCCCAATAAACTACTTGCATATTGTTCTCTTTCTTTCTTTGCTTAAAGATAGAGAGGCATTGAGAGAGAGAGGACGAGAGAAACAATTTTATTTAGCTTTTCATGTGGCTTTCGTTGCTCCAACACTTAGTTGTGTACGTGGTGCTGGGTTCAAACCCATGTCCCTGTTCATGCCAGGCAAGTGCTGTAACCACTGAGCTACCGCTCCAGCCCCGCATATTGTTTTCTTTACAGAATCAGAACTATTCTTCTGTTATTCCCTATTTGAAACAATTTTGAAGTGATAATATTTTCTTCAATTTTTATTTACAGAGTTTTTTAATTTTAGAAAAACAAATCTTTTTAAAAAACAAAATTGGTGGCTTCTTGCCTTTATTTATCATGCATATTAAATGCATATTAAATGTGCTCAATGTTTACTAGCCTTTGGGCACATTAACACATGAGCTAGAAAGAGAGACAGACTCTGCCATTATAGTTTACATGTTAGAAGTCAATACAGAAATAAACCACAGCCAAAGTACTGTCCTAGGGAATTTCCTCATTTCTCTCTTGTCTATCACTATGCAAGTTTCTATTATTAATGGAAGGTTGTAGTTCCCTGAGAAAAGGGCCCTATTTTTCCTTCAAGTGGAGAAGAAGAGAAAGAATTCTCCTTAGGAATAGTAATCTGGAGAAGTTGGTGGCTCTAGGAACAGGACACAGCTCAGTGCTGGTTGGTGTCCACCAGGGGTAAAGATGCTTATAAGTTTGGCTGACTTTGCAGTTGGGTGAAATAGATCTCCTCAGAGAATATTCTCTTGACTCTACAATGTTTTCTCAAATCAACGATATTTCAATTATAAAAGGCAATATCAAAGTAAAAGCAGATAAAAAGCAAAATTCTAAAACCAATATTAAAAAGAAAAACTAAATAAGACTATATCTGGGTTTTGGTATAGGATAGCTAGTCCTTCATGTTACATTATCTTTCATAATAAGGCAATTAATTTTACAAATTGGTACCATCTGCATTTCCTTTTTTTAGTTTATTAAGATGTAATACACTGATTTTGAAATATTTGGGGATCATAAAATATTTTAAAATTGTTTTCTCTGTGTATATATCATAGATATTATCAGCTAAGTAAGTTAGTCTTGAAAACGTTTCCTGTTAGGTAAATATTATTGACATTAACTACAAATCAGATAGGCAGCCACATCTACTGAGCAACCCAATTGCTGCCAAGCACTAACAACTGTAAATTAAGTGTATACATTGGAATTTTGAGTTTATACCAGTTTCTGGAAATACATTGGTAAATAAAGTAGAAATTGTCCCTGCTTTAAAGGACATGGTGTTTAAACACAGGATTTATGGCACCATTTACTAAAAAAGCAAATGAATTTCAAAAATGCATTTGTACAATAAAATAACTTTTTAAATTAAAATTATTGGTGCATTATAATTATACATAATAGTGGGATTTGCTGTTCCATGTTTGTTCATGCACACAATATTATGATGTAATTTGGTCTATCTCACTCCCCAGTACCAATTTTTCCCTCCCCTTCTATCTTACCCTGGTCTCCTTCCTCTACTGTACTGTGCCCCCTTCTCTTCTTCATTTTTTTCTTTTCCATATTTTTAATTGGTCATTATAATTGTACATAATGGTGGGATTCATTGTCACACATTTGTGCATGCATGTGGTAGAACAATATAGCTTGGCCAAGATAATTAAATGTTGTTAAAATTAACATAACAAGAAATCAGGGAGTCCTTCAGAATTTTTTTAGGCAAGCATTATCCCCATTTTATCAATGACAAAACTGATATATCTCAACATTTGATGTTCAAGACTAAAATGCCCAGTTACAGATGAATGACATACATCCAAATAAATTACACATTACTTCCAATTTTCAAGAAATTAGTTTCAAGCCAACTTATTGGCAAATACCACTCAGCCCTTATTCTATAGTTTTGTGAATTGTATTTTGCTTTCATACTAATATTCTATTTGACTAAGTCCCCACCTGAGTCTTAATAATGTATAGAGTTGTCCAGCCCTAGGGCCCTGATTTGACCTGATCTGTTTTCCCATGGACCAAAGTCCTGATCCTCAACCCAAGTCATGGTATTACCAGTGTCCCTCCCTGGTTCAGTTTGTAGCCCGGAGTCTATGTAAATGTTGTAGTCCTGAGAATGCTGCCCTTGACTCCCCCAGGCAAACAGGTGCTCCTGCTGTCCCCCCGTTGATCCAGCTGCAGCCTGCTGCAACAGCTCGCCCTTCCCCCACCTCTCATCTCAGGTCAGGGTGGCCAAGCAGTGTACGTTAATCTCCAAGCTCCGCTGTGAAGATGCTGTGCTGCAGCTGTGGTCCGCTCCCTGGAATCCAGGGGCAGCGGGCAAGTTTAATCTCGGTTAGGGTGTCTGTAAGTGGTTTTGCGACTGTAATGTTCAATGGGGTTTTTTCCTACTGTACTCATAGGAAATCGGTGAGTACAGTGGTAAAACAGGGACCTCTGGACTCTCGGTTTAACTACTGGCTCCAAGCCGTATCAGTTTAGATAAATCCCATCAGCATTACAAGCTTCATTTGCTACATCTGAAAATTGGTAATAATTGTACTTTCTTCATATGATTGCTGAAGAGCTTGAGTGGATATTGCGTGTAACGTGTCAGCAGAAGGCCACACAGAAGAATCAATAAGGTCTCTCTGTAGTTACTATTACTTGTGCTCTAATTAGTTTGGGCCTCCAAAAGCGGAGCAACTCCACCTTCACGACTTTGTGTCCCTGAGTCCTGTCTCAGCTCTGGGCATCCCCACATTTTCACACACTGAGCCCCTACTTCCTAGATCAATAGGATGTCTTAGTTTTTCTGAGAATGCTCTCTCTAAATGTTTCAGTGAATCCCAGATGTGACACCAGTGATTGTCACCATCCAGTTGTAGCTGCTAGGAGACCTTGGCCAGGAGGAAGGGTGCTTGTGGGTCCGTACAGAGAGAAGTCAGGTGTTGCAGTGTAAGTTAGAGCTCTCACCTGCAGCCCCACGTGCTCACGGTCACCTAGCGGCCCCCAGTCTCTGCTGATCTTCTGATTCGGACAACCACGTTCATCTAGATTGGCAGACTTCCCTGAGTCTCTGCTGCTCAGCACTTCCTCTCTGAATTGTAGGGAAAACACTTGCCTTAGACTCATCTTTTTCTGAGCAGAATGGTTGAGATTTGCCACAACCTTGTCTTCCCAAATGATAAAACACCCTGATGAGCGCTGAGGAAGCAGAGGGTAGGTCTGGCTGAGTTTGGCCAGTCTTGCACACTTCTTCCTCATCCACTGTGCATTTATCTCAGGGGATCCACCATCCCACCTCTTTAGGATTATCACCTACACACTCTCTTGCCTCTGGTACATCAAACAATTGTCCTTGCATGAATGTCGATACAGGAATTGTATGAGCCTCAACTTCTCAAATGGTTCACGATCTTTCTCATGTACCTCCTAGGGTCCTTTCAATCAGAGAGTGGAGCTGTTTTCCAAATGAAGAGTGTTATCCTCTCAAAGTAAATAATCACCTGCATGGAAAAGGGAACAACACAAGTAGATCACTGAGCTCAGCTTATAGCCTAGTGGAAAAGATAAACAATAAAATAGTTTGAAAATTAATTTAAAAACTACAGATTGTGATAAATACTATGGAGAAAATAAAAAGGGTGTTACAAAGCAAATGTCAGATAAAGGTGGAAGAAGCAGTGTTTGAGCTAAGACTCTAAAAATGAAAATCAACACTTCACCTGAAGAGGGGCAGAAGAACATTCCAGAAGGAGGAGATGGGGCAGTAAATGCAAATGCTCTGAGGAGGGAACGGAATGAATGAACATGAGAAATAGGAAGCATAATGAGCAAGGTAGAGAATGATATGAGGAAAACATTCAGGAGCTAGACTAGAAACAGATAAGGCCACTTTCCAGGCTGTTCTAAAGAGGGGGCCATTTTATTTGGAGAACAATGTATAACTGTTGAAAAGTTTTGGGCAGAAAGTGACTTTTTTTTTCTAATTAGTGCTTTAAAAAAATCATTCTGGCTGTGTGAGAGAAAAGATTGGAGATAAGAGCAAAGGCCGTTAGGAGGCTATTGCAGGAGTGTGGGAGGAAGACGAAGGTGCCTTGAATTGGGTGGTGGCAAGGCAGATGGACGCTAGATGGTCTTGAAGATAGAACCTATAGAAGGTGAGGATGAATGGGAGATGGAAGATGAAGGGTTGAAAGATAAAGCGAGGTGTCACTGTGGAGAACTGTGCGGCTGGCTGAGAGGCAGACGGGGAGAGATGGCACTGGAGCAGAGGAACTGGGAGTTCCATTGTGGTCACGCTACATTTCGAGGCCAGTGGAGAGTCCCCTTGTTTGACTACGTGCTTTAGTTACGCCCTCTGAAGTCGAGCTGATTAACTTTATTGAACACTGGCGTGCCTTTACATCTTCTTTCCCCCTCACACATGAATGCCTGCCTGGTTAGAGAAGTCTAGGATCCTGCGACATTTCCTTGACACTTCTTCCAAGACGTCATCTCTTCGCATTCCTGCTTCCAGGGTTGTTTTAGAGAAGTCAGTGCCAATCTAAATCTTGTTCCAGTATTAATACTCTTCATTTGTATCCTACTAGAAATGTTTATAATTTTTCTCTTTATCCTGTTTGTGAAAATTTATACTAACATATTACAAATAGTGGTGGGTTTTTTTTTTTTATCCAAATCCTTCTTGACTTTGGGTGTACTTACAATCAAAGGAATTACCATGTTTCTATTTATGGGAAATTCCCTAATAGTGCTATTAATATCACCTCCTTCCATTCTTCCTGTTCTCTCAGCCTGAATCTACTCTAAGAGGGACACCAGGAGTTTTGGATGTATCCTTCATGTCCCAGTATTTCTGGAAGGCTCTCTAGGAGAATTCATTGGTTTTTACTTTTATCAATTGTATTTTTTTAGTTTTGAAATTTCTAGTTTATTTTTATTATTTATTTATTTTTGGTACTAGGTATTGAACCCAAGGACATTTAACCACTGAGCCACATTCCCAGCCCTTTTATATTTTTTATTTTGACACAGGGTCTCACTAAGTTGCTTAGGACCTCGCTAAGTTGCTGAGGCTGGCTTTGAATTTACAATTCTCTTGCCTCAGCCTCCCAAGTCACTGGGATTATAGGTATGTGCTGATGCCACAACCAGCTTCCCATTGATTTCATTTTCCAGAAATATGCCATTTTCCTTTATCCATTTCACATCCTCTCCTTTTTGCCTTATTGACTTTGTT
Organism: Aplodontia rufa; assembly: GCA_004027875.1. Lineage (NCBI taxonomy): Eukaryota > Metazoa > Chordata > Mammalia > Rodentia > Aplodontiidae > Aplodontia > Aplodontia rufa. The sequence goes on from PVKS010003596.1 coordinate 90,901, forward strand.
CCAATCTAAGTAATTCATTTAGTGATGCTGTTATCATATGTTTAGGTGCTTGGTTTTTCTCAGTGCTCAGAGATTTCCTGATTGTGTGTCCATCCTTGAAATTGTGATTTCCTGTTAAAGAGTGCCATTATGCACCTCAGGTTTGCCAAGGGAAGGGGTGGACAGCCTGCTGAGAAACCAGCCTGGCTAGATCTCAGAGAGCTGTGCACAGTGAAGCATGCTTCCTCATTCAGTATGTGAGTAGTTAATCTTCTGGGTGTGGATTCTTCCCATTTCTCCCAGTCATTGCTGGCTCCTTGGATATGCCCACGTCTCTCTGATCCTAGTGCACACATTCTTGCAGCTACTTGGAGACAGAAAGCCCCAACACTGCTGCTTCATCCAGACTGAGAGAGTGTTGTTTCAGTTGACTGCTGTTACTGACGTACCCCATTCAGCATTCCTACTGCATCCTGGGCTACCCTCTTCTAGTATTCAGCAACCCCAATCCTATCTGCTTGCTATCTTCTAGGATTCCTAAGGGTTCTGCTTGTGTATTTTCTTTTTTCTTTTAAATTTCTGGGCATGACTTTAATAGTTTAGTTGCCAATATCTGTCATATTTAGAATTTTTATGCAGAAGGGGGCAATTAACTCATGTTCAGCTCACAATATTGAAGAGGAGGATACGTCAAACATTCAAGGAGAGAGATTTGTGGGCAAATTTATGTACAACTCTTGGGGTGGAAGGAGAGAGCTCTGGACTAGTTTTTGTTTGGTTGTTGTTTCTTTTTTCCTGTACTGGGGATTTAACCCAGGGGCACTCAACTATGCCACATCCCAAGTCCATTTTTTATTTTGGTCTCTAAATTGCTTAGGGCTTCGCTAAGTTGCTGAGGCTGGCTTTGAGCTTGTGATCCACTTGCCTCAGCCTCTTGAGCCACTAGGATTAGAGGTATGTGCCACTGCACCAGGCTGGGCTGGGTTTTATTTATTTATTTATTTATTATGATTTGATGTAGAAGTATCAAAAGCTGTGGAGCTATATGAAACACCGAGAATAAGAGCATATCTAGAAAAAAAGAGGACCTTGTACAGAAGTGTTCAATAATCAACTATATTTGATACAAATTGACTAATGTGTCTATTTTATAAAATGGAATAGAATAGAACAGTAATGAACACAAGAACTTTTGAATCATGGACCATTAGAAAAGTGACCATGTCTTACTAAATAATTGTGATAGCCTTATCTATTAGAATTATGGGGCTCATATTGCTCCTTTCGGCCACTGTTTGAGGTCTAAGTATTTGAAAGTGTTTTCTATACCTGTCACAATGACAATGATGTACTCTAAAGAGTGGTTCATTTACTTTAGAATCAATAAACAGGTATCCCTTAGTAGTAAGTGGACTCTGATTCAGTATTTTCCTCCATTAACCCTTAGCAGTTCCCTATACCAATCATTTTGGCAAGAAACACCTGAGAGAAAAATATGTATTTTCCAACACCACATTTGGGAGAAAGGTGTTTGCTCTTCCTTGATTTTAAATACTGATGTTATTTTTGCTCCAGGCAACCTGAGCTTCCCTTTCCCATGAGCCTCACACTTGCTGGGTCTCAAGTTCATTTGGTTTACCTATTCAAACCACTGCTTGCATGACAACCCTTGTCTTCATGACAGGCAGTTAAATTTGCCTGGAAAAACTGCAACAAAGTGTCATTTTTTTAAACCCTTTACACCAAAATGTTTTCTTTCTCTGGGATTCCCAGTGACTTTTTTTGTGGTCTTATGGTCCTGGCTAAAAGATCATTTGCGGGTTAAAAACATTATTCGAAGACCCATAGACTTGCTTAATATTAGTGGTGGGTGTTGCTGGAATTGTTACAGCCTCTCAAAATGGAAAAACAATTGGATTTTCTGACTCTTTGGTACCAAAGAAGCAGCATTCAGATAACACCTGAACCGAGTAGTTTTACATTTTATAAAAATGTGCTGTGGATTGAAATGATGTGAGGTATGAGAATAGACAGAGAGCCAAAAATAAATGCAATCAATTTTGAATCCCATTCTGTGCCTTATGTATGTGTTCCATTCAGAAAAAAATTCAAAGATATTTCCAAAAACCCTGCTAGGGCATTGTGCAATTGGTGCTAACAATAGCAGTTAAGAGATTTAGTATGATCATGAACAATTATTTGCATGAATACATTCACAGATTTCCTGAATTGCCTGCCAAAAGGCAGTGACTGTCGGACAATACTGCCATATTTTAAAGTAAAATATTGGTATTTCTATGATATTTATTTCTGTAACATAAACATATTTGGATCAATATGCTACTTATTGCTTAATTTGGAATCCAAGCACCCCAAAAGCAGCAACAATTGAAACTTTACCAAATAATTGTTCACTATTCCTCAAATGGGATTATTAATCTACACTTGGCATCCAGTGAGTGCAAAATGTGCTATGCAAATGAGTGTGGTGCTCCAGGGCCAGAGCATGAATGGAATTAGTTTTGAGCTCAAGAGGAATCTGGCCATAAACAAATGATATGGGGAGGAGGGACTATGACCCAGAGGATTAATCATTCTTATGGTTTCTGATAGATACTTCTCCCAGACGCTCATACTCGGTTTCACACCTGAGTATAAAAGAAGGGGTAAAAATATGTCTCAAATAGACCTTGAAACAAATGGTTGGGGTTAGGGGTAGCTTGAATAAAAAAGCAATTTTTTTGATTCCATACATTTTAGTAATATTGAGGTTTTCTTTTTTATTTGACTTTTAACTTCATTTTAGTAATTTTTCAAAATTAATATAAGTTTGGGTGACTGATAATTAGCAAATAATTATACATAGTGCAATATTTTTTACTTGTATATTATGACAAAACTTTTTGAAATGGATGGTTCCAAATGATAGGCTGTACTCCTTAAACATGTATTTTCTAGGTAAAAAGTGTCAAGTAAAGTTACTGTATGGAAACTTCATCATCCTGTGCTATAGAACCAGAAAATTCTTATCCTTCTGCCACATGTAAGGGGATGAAAAGACCAAAAACAATGGCTTGGATCCAAATGCTTTGAACAAAGAGGTCAGAAAAATTATTTTCACTGCTTACTCGTTAGATCAGATTTAGAACTCATGATTAAAACTCATTGTGACGAATTAAAAAAATAGAAAATAGCATTAGATAAGTGAGGGAATACTATAAAGAAGTTACAAGAGTATCCAGACTGGGGTGTCTTATATAGACAGGATGAATCTAGCATTCATAGCTGGACACGCATTCAAAAGGAAACTATTGGACTGCAGAGGCTTTGTTAGATTCAGTTTGAATTGAATCAATAATAGACCATATTTTTGAGGAATTACTTGGCCATTAAAACCTGTTTGAGGCAGAAAAGGTCTCAAGAATCTAGTTCCAATTAATGAGGGAAACAAGGTAGAATGTAAAGTTATAATGGATGAGATGGAGGAATTATAGAACTGGATTCCATTGTGCCAGGGGAGATTGGTCCGAATTGTTAATTGGGCTGAGTATCTTCAGGGGCTAAGGTGTCAGAGCAGGTAATAAGAGCAAAAACTGATACTTCACCAAATTGTTTCAAACTTTATTATTCTTATATACAGCATTGAGGGGAGGTATAACAGCATTTCAAATATATGTGGTGCTTTCTCCTAGGAGTCTCATGCTAAATGGCTGTACCAATGTCCCTTCCATTCATTCATTCAGGCAGAACTTTAAGATATATTCATTGAGCACCAACTATTCTTGGTTTTAACCAGATGGTCATATGACATCATCTTTTTTGCCCTTAAAAAATTAATGCATATTGATAATTCCTTATGGGTTGATCTATAAATGGCAGGCATTCTACTAGTCCATTATAAGAATATAAAACTAGTCTTTGTTCTTTGAGTTTGAATAGTACAGTGAAGAAAGAAGAAATAAATAAAATTAAAACTTGTGACACATACTATAAAGAATTCTGCAAGATAGAATAAACAACAGGCTCCAACAATGGACTTGAGTGGAGTCTTAACCTGTGAGAAGCAGGAGAAGTGGTCCAGGTAGAAAGAAATGAATGTAAGAGCGCAGGGAATAGGAAACAGCTTGAGGGTCTTTGAGCATTAAAGGGGGATTGGTGAGCCTTCAGTATGATAAATGAAGAGAGAGAGAAATGATAGAGGCTGAAACAGTATGTTTGAGAGGGCCATCTCATGCAAAACACCCTAGACCTTCACAAGGAGTTTGAATCTTGTTGAAAAATGATGACAAGCTGCTGAAGGGTTTTCACCTTAGAGGTGAAGTAAGCATGTTCACTTTCTAAGGAATTTGACATTAACTCTAGCGCAGTGTCTAAACCGCCAGGGGAAACCAGAAGATACACCACAGAAGAATTATAAGAGACAAGGTTGAAAAGATGGTGACTTAGATGAAGGTAGTGATCATACAAATGGAGAAAAACAGGTACTTATCAAACAAAAGTGATGGCAAAATGGTTCCACAATTTTAGTGCTAATTATATATTTCCCAGAATTCATGAATGCATACAACACTAGCCATGCAAAAGAATGATTATAGCAGCACTAGTCACAAAAGAATAGTGTGGAAACAACTCAGATGCAGATGAATAACTGGTGCAGTCACTCACACACTGGCCAATACAGCAGCCAATATACATCACCTTCAGCAACAAATAAACTAAGCCTTAACATCAATTAAAAAGTAAGTCCAATTCTAAGCTACATAATACCATTTAAAAATAAAATTAAAATTACTAAACTAGAAGAGATGCTTTTTGGGAAGACAAGATGCAAAATTTATTTTTAAAGAAGAAAGCAAGGAAATGATAGACATAGAATCCAAGATGAACTTTAGCTCAGGTGGAGTGAGATAGGCCTATGGAATGAAGGAGAAAAGGATTAGACGTAGTTTATTGACAAGGATGTAGATTTTATACTGGGTTCACAGGTTCTTGGTTTTGGTTCACAGATCCTTATTACATAAGTATAAATAAAATGGACTTTATATGAACAAACAAGAGAATATCATTGATAAGCTAATTCTGTACACCTGAAGCCACCCAAAAAATGAAAAAATGCACTATTAACATAAAAGTGGGGGCCCCTCTTCACCACATTGAAGGAAATGAAGATAAGAATCAAGGGAAGGACATAGTTTCTAGTCAGAGCAGTGGAGTGGACAATGATCCCATTTATTGACATAAGCAGATCAGGAGAGGAACCCTTGTGGAGAAGGGACAAAAGAACAAGCTTTCCATGGGGTATGTGTTACAGGAAATCACTGTAAGGCAGTGATTTGGTTAAAGTCAGATGATAACAGTTTATGACAACAAAGCTCAGAGATGATAGTTGGATTGAATATTTAACATGCAAGCCTTCCTGATAGTTTCCTGCAGCTGCTATTAACAAATTACCATACATTCAGGAGTTTAGAACAAAAATTATTTTCTCATTGTTATGGAGACCAGGTGTCTGAAATTCACTTCACTGGGCCAAAATCAGGGTGTCAGAGGGGCTGTGCTTCCTCTGGAGGTTCTCCTTCAGAGGTCGTTCCTTGCCTCTTCTGATTTCTGGTGGTTGAATTATTCTGTTTCCTGCCTCTGTTATCACATTACCTATCTCCTTTCCATTTGCCTTAAATATCCCTCTGCTTTTCCTTTATAAGGACACATGTAACTGCATTTGGGGTCCACCTGGATAACCCAGGGTGCTCTCACTATCTCAAGAGCCTTAACTGAATAGCACCTGCAATGCTTTTTTGCCATATAAGATGCTATTCACAGGCTCCAGGGATTAAGATACAGATGTTCTTTGGAAGGGCCATTATTCAGCCTACCACTAGCATGCAGAGAACATTTACAATGTTGGGATCCTCACTGGGAGAGGGAGGAAAGAATAGAGAAAAGAGTTTGAACAAAGCCCTGGGAATGCCAGGGTGGATAGGCTGTGTTGAGACAGCAGCGCTTGGGACAGAAAGTGAGCAGTTGCTTTAGATGGGCAGGAGGAAAACTAGACAAGAGGGTGTGATGGAATCCTAGTGAGGCCAGTGTTTATAGGAGTAAATTCCTATGTTAAAGGTTGCTGCAGGTAGACTATGACAAGGACAGAAAATGTCTAAGAGGTTGTATGGTACCTTGCTTGAAAGCCGTTTTGAGCACTGGGAGTAGAAGTCACACTGAATTAGGGTACTAGGAGAATGAAGATGAAGAAATAGAGAAGGCAAAAACTAATCTTCAGAATCTATATGCATTTTATATTATTTTGTTAAAAACTTGTATGATTGTTCAAAAAATAAATTTCTCAAAAAAAATTTTACGGGCAAAAAAAAAAAAGAATAGTTTGTTGGGAAGGGGAGCAGAGAAACAGTAGTGCAGGTGGAGTAGATGAGGTTCCTGTGATTTCTCAGGAGTAGAACTACCAGAGCATCAGCAGATCAGTAGGTGTCATCCATTTGATCTGCTGAAAGGGAGCTGGGCTGACCACTGAGGATGGAATCCAGAGTTCCCACATAGCAACTTTTCTTGGACAGAAACTCTTTACAAATCATTATGGGAGGAAAGATGCTTGTAGGTCTGGTAGTGAGTGGATGAAAAGGGATTACTCTACTTTATCTTTTTTGTTGTTGTTGCAAGAATACGGCTGTTGAGAGGGAAAAGCTGATGTACAACATTTAAAGGGAGAGGAGAAATGAAATCATCATCTTAGAAAGCAAAGTATGGAATTTATCATACAGGAATTGTAGGATTTGGAGACCTTATTGAAAGCCTATCTGAGATTTGTGGTCATAAATTTAAAGTAAACCATCGACTGCACTGAGTAATTTTCCTTCAGGTACCAGCCTCAAGAGATGGTTTTGAAATTATTCAAGATTGGGGATTCTGAGCACATCTTATCAACTTTGTTTCCATTCTCAGTTCAAATTCTGATTCCTCTACTTTTCAGCTATGAGCCCCAGAGTTGCTTAATTTGTCAGTGTCTCAGTTTACCCACCTGTAAAATGGAGACCGTGTTAGTGTCTTTTCTAATCAGGTTGTTAAGAAGATTAAATTACTTAAAGATAAAACATATTTAAAACAGTATCTGTCACAACTGGTTCCCAATTAATTTTAATTTTAGCACTAATAATTTCTATATGTAAAACATATGATATGGTGATATGTACAAACTTTATAAGCTACAGTGTTAATGTACCCATCAAAAACAAAAACAAGATGGGCTTAGAAAATTGTAAATCATAATCACATATGATAACTTTCTTGGATTAAAAATATACTTCATTTTAGATAATGTTTTTAAGAAAACCATTCAGAGATATAAAATCCCCCAGTTTCTGAAAACTCAACTTTTCACAGATTTTCTAAAATCAGTCATAATTTGCACAGATTAAAGTTAAGTGGTAAATTCAGTCTGGAAATGAGAACTCATTTATGAACAGTTTCCCTCAAATTTTAAAGTCTGAAAGATTTCACTTCCATAATTGCAATCATTTATATTTTCTGCAAAGAATTTTCTTGGACCAATAATGTCACTTAAGTGTGTAATGCTTTGAAATCATATGAAGTTTCAAACAATCAACTGATATTACTGATTATTTATGTAACTTTTCAAAATACTCACACATTAAATTCGACTCAACAAGTAAACACTTGGTATTTTCACTGTGTGAAGTCTCCTGAGAAGCACCTTAGATGTGGCAGAAAGGAAAGGCAAGTTACAGCAATTTACCAGGTTTTAAAACTATTTTCAACATTTCTAACAAATAAAGGGCAAGTAAACTTTACTCATTTCATGAACAGAGAGACCAAGATGTTAAAGTAGAAAATACAGTTTTATAGGGGGAAATGTTGGACAGAGGGCACAAAGTTTCAGTTAAGCAGGGTGAATAAATCTGGGAGATCTAATGTACAGCATAGTGGCTATATTTAATATTGTATACCGAAATTTGCTGAGAGTAGATATTATATGTTCTCACCACAAACACAAACAGATGAGTGATAAATTTGTTAATTAGCCTCAGTCTATTCCCAGAGCTAATAAAAACAGTCCACTGTGAAAGCTACCTGGGCAAGGAAACATAGGAAAATAAGCAAAAAATTACTAAATCATATTACTCCTCCTAATAGTGATACCATTACTCCTAATTTAGAATAATATTCTCATCATCTCATCATGGACCCTGAAAGTTCTGCACTGAAGTACTTGTGCATCCAACACATGTGGAGGAATTCAATTTAAAACTATGTAGATTGATCTTAACTAAAATATTTTCAAATGATATAAGGAGACCAAAAGACATGTGGAAATTATGTGATATTTCATGATGTCTAAGTCTCTAAATTTAAACTCATGGCTACCCTTATCCTTAGAAATTCTGAGTTTTCGTCCTTTTCTATTTTCTCTCCACTCACCTTTAAAAATCATTTTTTTTCTTTTTGTCTTTAAAATTAGAAAATTTGAAGGGCAACAGTACCCATGACACATTAATCACCACAAAAATGTTGGTTAAGAAACTACACACCAAATAGGTCTTAAAGATCTGGGTTGTTCAAAGATTTCAAAAATATTAAGAAGAGGATCTGGGAGGACCACTGCCTGGAGCTGCCCAGTGGCAGCCCATACCCACGAGGTTCAGATACATGGAGCCTGTCCCCACTGCCAAGAAGCCTAGGTACCAGTGTGGTGCCCAGGTAAGCCTGTTCCAGCCTGCCCTGTGTTTCCAGTACCCCAGGACCCATTGATGCTCTCCCACTACTGTGCTTCAACAATCCAGTAGGCTGCATCACATACCTACCAGGTTCCAGATCTGTGCCCCAAAGTCTTAATCCAAAAGGTGCAGCAAAATGAGGCTCCAGGCAAAATCAGCTTTCTGGAAGAAGGTGGTCATCAGAGGGGTGGTGTCTAACTTGACCCTTTGACCTGCAAGGAAGATGCACCTGGACACCTGACTTGCTTCCCCACAAAGAACCTCACTTCAAAGATCCAGAAGAAGCTCTTCAAAAATGAGGAATCATACTAGAAAAACTTCACCTCAAACCTACAACTTCCCTACCAAGGAATCCACGGGCAGGGAGTGGGATGAAAATCTAGAACAAATTATCAATGATCTGAATACTAAAAGAAAAAGTGAACTAAAAGAAAAATTAATGAAGGAACTAAGTGAGAAAACTCAAGAGATGAAAAATTCTATTATCAAAAAATAGACACACTGAAAAAGGAAGTAACAGATCTAAAATCTTCAGTCAATAACATCAGAGGAACAATGGAAGGATTTAATAATAGACTGATTTCTATCTCTAGAAAACAGAACCTCAAATCTTGAAGAAAGAATTTCTGACAATGATAATAGGCTGAGTAAGCTTGAGTGCATGGAATATAAAAGAAAAAAACTCACCAAATATTTTCAAAATGTCTGGGACAAAATCAGAAGAAACAATGTATGTGTAATTGGAATACAAGAAGAAATTAAAATGCAAATGAACAACATAAAGAATATTATCAATGAAATCATTTAAGATTTTTTTCCAATATTAGAATAGAGTCAGATATGCTCATCCAAGAAGCATATAATATACCCAATAAGCCTAATCAAATGAGAAGCTCACTGGGACACATTATATTCAAAATATATAATGGAAATCAAGGATAGAAAATTAAAAGCTGCAAGAGAGAAATGCCAAATCACATTCAGAGGCAAACCAATAAGGATCACAATGAATTTTCAGCAAAGACTCTAGAAGCAAGAAAATACTGGAAGGAGTTATTTCAATCTCTGAAAGACTGCAACCTGAAGAGTACCATACCCAGAAAAACTCAGCTTCAAATTTGAAGGGGAAATAAAAGCATTTAACAATAAGTTCAAATTGGCAGCATTCATGAACAGAAAGTGAAAATTACAAAGAATTATCAGAGATAAACTGCAGAAAGAAGAAAAATAAAACAATCCTCAAAACCCACAAATAGAGGAAATTTAATAAAAGTGCACACTATCAAAAGACAACCAAGACAGCACAGAATTCACTAATAAAACATGATGATTATGAACCACAACCATATAACTATCCTCATACTGAATGTGAATGGTGTCAATGCAGCATTCAAAAGACACAGATTAGCAGATTGGATCAGAAAACATAATCCAACAATGTGCTACTTACAGGAAACCTATCTTGCAGCCAAAGATATCCACAGACTGAGGGTGAAAGGAGGGAAGAAAATCTACCAGGTTTACAGCTCAAAATGCAAGCTGGTGTTGCAATACTTATATACAACAAAGTAGAACCAACAGTCAAGAGACTTGGGTGTGGGCAATGTGGGGGTGATTCTGGATTAGGACCAGGTACACATCATATTGTTACTACATGGGCATTTGTGATTGTACAACACAACTCCTCAATAAAATTCTTTTTAAAAAAAAGAGGATATGCCTAATGGAACACATGTGTGTGTGTGGTTCAGACGGAGAAGGAGATTTATGAGTATTCCTCAACTAAGAGGGTGGCGGTCAATCCTAGTTTAAAGTCAAGGCACATAGCTAGATATATCAAATTAATGAATCTAGCTTAAATGAGTATTGGAGAGTTTGATATATTTGTCCACTGACAATGAAAGGGGATAAATGGTTCTTAATTACTTGGCCCAACAATACCAAATTCACTACAAATGGGCTTGCTGTAGGAGGTGGGAGAAATCAAGAAATCACATTCTAAACTTACCAAAAGTTGAAATTAGACCCATATCTTTCTCCTTGCACAAGAATCAAATCAAAATGGATCAAGGAGCTAGAAATTAAATCGGCTACCTTGCAACTGATGGAAGACAAATCAGGTTCAACACTTCAGCATTTGGAAGTATGCAAAGACTTTCTCAACATGTCTCCTAAAGTGAAGGAAGTAAAGTAAAAAATCAGTGATTTGGATGCCATAAAGCTAAAAAGCTTTTGCACTGCCAAGGAAATAATCAAGAGTCAAAAGGTTTTCTACAGAATTGGAGAGAATCATGGGCTGTGATTCCTCTGACAGGGGCCTCAAGTCCAGAATCTATAAAATCCTCAAA
>PVKS010003597.1:0-101935 GCA_004027875.1 Aplodontia rufa
TAGGACCCCTGGGGCTGATGGCGTGGGGATGCAGAGCTCACCTGTGAGTGTGATTTTCGTGGTGGCCTGCTGACTCTTTGGAACATCAATCTCCGCATGGTCTCCACCAGAGATGGGTGCGTACTTAATTCTGTAGCTGTCAATGGCCGCCTTGACGTTCCTCCATTCCAAGGTGATGCTGCTGTCGCTCTGGGTGACGCGCCGGAGATTCTTGGGAGCATCCAGGCCTGTTTGGGAGAAGAAGGACCATTTACATTGGAAACACCAGGTACCAGGAGAGCAGGAGCCTTTGACAGTTCAAGGTGATAGGAACAACCCCTGCCACTGGTGAGAAATTTCAAAACTGTACCCACTCCCCGTGGCCCTAGCATAGCTGATACATAAACATGAACGAATGCTGCAGATTTGGCACTTTTTCCCATTATTGATGTGCATGATATTTTAATCATTTGCATTTTTCTCAGATTTTGTGCTTAAAGCACATCACAAAAGCTGACAAACCAGATCATGAGTGTCAGAAGCAGCTTGTATTTCATGGCTGTATTTCTAACAGTTATACAGTCCTAAGCTTTAACAAAACATTTATGAATAAACAACTGACATCTTGGTACTTTTAAACTAATAACCGTAGGCGAAGAACCAAGGGGCTTCTTTCTCATTCATGTTTTCCATGTACTGCAATTTATTTCTAAAATGTATATTTAAATTTTATTTTAACATTTGTTTGAGACTCAGATCAACATCTTCTATGTATGCAAAATAAAAAATAAAAAAGCTTTAGAAAGTTATTTGGAATTTTTTTCTTTGCAAATTAATTATTACAATATCTTAAAATAAATGCAAAGGAGCAAAATCTCCATTTGCACTTTTCTTAGGGTAAACTGAGTCAACTTTGTCTCGGGGATGCCCGGATGTGGCTTGGAGACAGAAACCTTGCCATCTTTCCTTGTCTGTACCCGTTATAGGGGAAAGCCTGTTACCTGTGGTGAAGGTCTCTTTGGCTGGGTTGCTGGACATGTCAGCCCTGCGGGAGATGAGGGACACCTCGTACTCAGTGTCTGGTTTCAGGTTCCCGATGGAGTACTGGTTCTCATCATGTGTGAGGTCAATAGTGGTACGGTCACCGGGCACATCTTTGATGCCGTAGGACAGCTCAATGCCATCGATCTCAGCCAGAGGCTTGAACCATGTGACCAGAGCTGTGGTGTCTGTGACATCTTTCACCTCAATCTGGCTGGGGGCATCCAAGCCTGTGATGAGCAGAGGATGGAGGACTTTCAGAGATGAAGACTAGTGCCAGGGGCTGAGCAGGGATGGCCTTTGCTCCCCTAAGGGGTGTATATGGACCATTGATTTCATTTCGCCTTTCGGACCTCATTTCCTGTCTGACAAGCTGTGAGTGGAGAATGCTACCTCTAGGGTTAGTAAAGATGATAATGTTTGCAAAGCACCAAGTACAGCCTCGCACATGGTAGTTACACAATCAATGCTCCTACCTTTGTTGGAATTATTGTTACTATCATTAATATTACTCTTCTCATGAGTTGCAGAAGCATGCTTAGGGGATTTTTCCTTTGAACAAAAGTGATCCAGTTTATTTTGATCTTTTTAACATAGACTCTTTTTCCTTATGGTGCTGGGGATTGAACTCAGGGCCTCATGCATGCCAGGCAAGCACTCTACCACTGAGCCACATTCCCAGCTTCTTTGATCTTTTTTTTTTTTTTAAAGACAGAATCAACTTTATTTAGTTTTTCATGTGGCCTTCCTTACTCTGAGATTTTGTTGTGTACGTGGTGCTGGGGTTTGAACTCGCATACTTGCGCATGCAAGGCAAGCACCGTAACCACTGAGCTACCGCTCCAGCTCCTTCTTTGATCTTTTTAAAACTAGGCAAATCTTTCCTGAATGATAGATGACTTCCTATTCATTTTATGGAGCAGAAGCATGTGGCAGTGTATTAATGGTGTTAGGGAGAGTTGTTTCTTTTCTTATTTTTTAATTTAATTTAATTTTTTAAAAGAGAGAGGGATAGTGAGAGAGAGAAAGAGAGAGAGAGAGAGAGAATCAGTTTTATTTAGTTTTTCATGTGGCTTTCATTGCTCCGACACTTCATTGTGTATGTAGTGTTGGGGTTCGAACCCGCGTCCTTGAGCGTGCCAGGCAAGTGTGAAACTACTAAGCCACAGCTCCAGCCCCAGAAAGGAATTCTGGCAAGAAAGCCATTGCTGTCTCAATCCTTGACTGTCTTTGCATCCTCATCCTGGTTTCCTGCTGTTCCACCCCTCTCATGTTCTGCACTTTTACAGTGCTGATCAGACTACTGGAAGCTCCCCACCGGGCTGTTTGTCACCTCCTGGCTGGTGCACATGCTGCACCTCTGCGTCCTCTCCCTGAGATGGTCCTTGCTCATCTAAAACCTGCTGTTCATCCTTCAAAATTTTACTTACCCTTCCCCTCCTAGCATGAACTCTGGCCCTTCTGCAGCCAGGTAAGCATGTTCCCCTTCCAGTAGCTGCTAGTGACCTTAAAGAGCTTCACAATATTATACTCTTCCCCTGGTCTAGTAGCAGATTTCTCTGCACCTTGAATCAGTTTATTTATTCATTCTCTCCTTTATTCATCCATCCTGGAATGAGTCCTTGACCTTTCTGGGTCCCCAGCATAGAGGCAGGCACATGCTAGGCATTCAGTAAATGTGTTTTTCTTTTAAAATAATGAAGTCTGTGATTTCAGTATGGGTTGAATAACAAATATCAAATGGAAGGCATAAGGCTTCTGCAGGCATGCTTCATAGCTGCCTGTGATGAGAGCTCAGTCTAGCTTTGAAGACAAGTGCTAACATATTGGTGTCAGTCTGCAGAGGATGAGCCTGTGAGATGCACAATGACAGGAACACTACAGGTGGACCACGATCCTGCCTGTCCTATGTTCTTAAAGCTGTCAGCAAGCACCTGGGCCATACATACTACCTTTCTCAGCACCCTTTTTATTAGAGCTTGGGATTGACATTCCCCTAGAATTGGATCCCACATCAGTGGAAACTAACACCGCTCTGTGTAAATCATGTTCCATGTATGAAGCTTTGAGATTTGTGTCTCGATTCTCATGAAGACCCCACAAGAAATATACTAAAAGCTGCTTTTCCAAATGTTGGATCTGAGGCTTCAAAAAATAGACTTTTCCAAAGTGATGGTGAATATGAAGATGAAATTTAAACTCAGGACCGACTGGATCCAAAGCCATGCTCTTTGGCTTTTCTAGGCACTGCCTTTCAAAAATATATACATATTGGGGCTGGAGCAGTGGCTCAGAAGTTATGCGTTTGCCTGGCATGTGCGAGGACGTGGGTTCAAACCCTGGCATCGTGTACACAACGAAGTATCGGAGCAATGAATGCCACATGAAAAATATATAAATAAAATTGACTCTCTCTCTCTCTCACTGTCCCTCTCTTTAAAATAAAATATTCATATGTCAAAAACAGTAATAATACAACCTCTATCTAAATGCCAGAGAGAAGGAACCAAACAGTTTTGCACTGAAAGTTTAAGGTCCTTCAAATCTGGAAAAACTTCAGGTATATCAACAAAATAGACAGATAAATATCTGTCCTTCAATGCTGATATCTACATCAATAGCTCCAGATGTTGGTTGTTTGAATAAAGCAGCTGATCCCCAAATTTAGATTGAAAAGAAAAGGGCCAGTGAAAGAAATGTCTTCTGTACTATCAGAGTGTTTTCTCTACAGCAAATAAGCATTTGTTTGGTCTTTTCTGTGCTGTTCTGGTGATCTAATGATTTTTTCCTGTTGGTTCCTGCTTTCTACCTACCGCAGAGAGTTGTAGTCAGGGCGATGGAACACACTTGCTTATGAAGGAGACAACCCTAGGAATTGGCTCTGAGCTAGGCAAAGTGTGCAAACATTTAAATGCAAGATGTTCCTTCTTGTCATTAGTCAACAGTTTAACTTTTCCAACAACCCCCTGCCAAGAAGAGTCAATGCTTTGGAGTTGGCACATATGCTATCTTGAAAAAATAAAGAGCTTTTCCTAAATGGCAATGCAAAATTATTTCCTTGTTCTTTTTAAAAATTTGCTTCCTGGTAGAGAAACTATAAATTCCGATTTTTTTTCCCTCCACCAGATGATCTAGTAGTGTTCTAAATCCTATTTCACTCTAAGAAGTTCAGACAACATTAGGATTGAATGAAATTTTACTTGGTTTCAATATTCTGCAAAAAACAAGAGGCTATAAATGTTAGTGGTAAAAGGTTAAAGTCCTAAAACAAACCCTGTCTTAAAGTTGTGCCCTGATTGTTTAACTATGTGGTATTAGTTCAAATGACTGAGCTTCTCCAAGCCTTAGTTTCTAATCTTGAAATAGCCTGAATATCTGCCCTGTCTCTTTCATGAAACTGGGTGCTCATATTAAGTTAGATATTGTGGCAGACCATGTGCCACGACCTTAGTTGTTTATCTTCCTGCTCCTTTGCACTGTGACAGCGAGGCTCCTCTCCTTAAGCTATGGGTCTGTTTTCCTACTCCTTTGCCCCATGGCCTTGAGATTTGTTCTGACATAAGGGACGTGTTATCAGTCCCAGGTGAGCAACCCAAGAAAGTCACCATCCTGGGTGAGGCCACCCTGGGCCAATCAGTCCCAGACTACTCAGGGGCATGATTGAGCCCAGTCCAGGCTGGCTCTGCTGAGCCTGTCCCCAAGGGATGCACTTGCAGGACTGTTGTCAGGCCACTATATGTGGGCCTTTTTTTTTTTTTTTTTTAATTGGCAAAAGCTGATTTCTCCAGATGTGATGTAAGAGGGTGCTTTATCAACCAGAAGGTTGTCGAGGCACAGTTGCTGCCTGTGGTTCTCAGGAGATACTCACGGGTGGTGGTCACCCTCTTCAGGCCAGGGCCCCGGGTGTGGTTTTTCACGATGTGTAGCGATATCTCATACTCCTGCCCAGGAGCTAGACCGGTCTGGCGGTATGAGGTCTCCGGCCTCCTTAGGCTTTTGGTGATTTCTCCCTCATCTTCTTTATTCTGAAAGACAGGATCCCCTTGGTAAGATTTACAGGAGGTGCCAGGACCTTCATCTGTGTTAGTGGGTCACTGTATTCATTCATTCCTCTTTTACTCTGCCCTTTATTGGTTAGCCACCTCCTATGCATCAGATCTGAATTTCAGGTACTGAGAATACAGAGATGATAAAGACATGTCTCAAGTTCACTCCTCCCTCTTGAAAATCTCTGTACTTATCTTTTGATGGGCAAGTCAAATGACAGTGTGAGAGCTAAAGAGATTCTAAAGCCACAAACTCAACTCCTCCTCTAACAGACTAAGAGGCTGGCATCGGAGAAGTTGAGTGATTATCCCACGCTTACACAGCTAGTTGGTAGCAGGGATGGGGTTGAAATTGAGAAACAGGGTTCCGTGCCACATCTGTGACTTTGGGGAAAAAGAGTGCTCAAATCTGAAATATTTCTGCACATGTTTCCCCTGGGGTTCTTTGCCTCTCAGTTGAGATTTTTTTCATGAAGGAACTTAGGGATGACTTAACTTCTATTTGCCTAGGCTTTTAGCCCTAACTGCTATGTTTTTTGACTTATTAAAGTCAGGCTAAAGCCAACGTTCATTAAAATATATATGCAAACACACAAAGCTAAGGAAATGGAAAGATGTGAAATCCGTGGAATGCATTGATCATATGATCCTTGAGGTCAAACACACCTGCTCCCTCGTGTCCCTTACCATATTCCGGAAGATGATTTCCCATGTTTCAAAAGCAATATCTAGAGGGTCCCACTCCACTTCCACGGATGTCTCTTTAATGGACTTGAATTTCAGGCCCTCAGGTGTAGGCAAGTCTATAAAGGAGCAGCACAAGAATAAACGTAAGGATGGGCAAACGTGAGATGGGGGCCACACAGCCATGACTCCACTAAGTTCACGGTGGATGCCTATCTCTTAGGGGCTGATAACCATAGCTGGAGTCTGGTTAAAGTTTCTTCTAAGATGTGGTTTACTGTGCAGCAATGTGAAAATTAATATTGCAGCTAATCATATCAAATATTTGCAGTTTCAGATGGTCAGAACTAGTAAAGTACAGGCTTTGGAATCAGATGGATTAGACCAGAATCTAAATTCCACCACTGCTCACGTTGTGACCTTGGGCAAGTTGCACAAAGTGACCTGTGAGTGTTTCCTTTTATGGGAGAAGGAGGCACACATGACTCTCCCTGGGAATGCATTGAGGACTGAGCAATCTACTGCTGGGCCTGCTTCCTGGCACGGAGCCCAAGTTCAGGACGTGGCAGCCAATGTCATTATTATAAGCAAGAAAAGGCCAACTTTTAGCTGCAGCTTGCTTTTAGGTGTGAGGGCGGTTATGCTGATGCTACACTCTTAAAGGAACAACTTGAGGCCTAACAGACCCACTTACAAAGAAAATGACAACAGTGAGCCCTAGGAGAAGCTATGAACCTAAATGTGCCAGGAATGCCAGCGTTCTCTGCCAGCTGTCAGCTGTGGGATCTGGGATGAGATGCTTTACCACTCAGTCTCAGATTCCTCATCTGCACCCAGGGTTAACAACAGTTCTGATCTCACAAGTCAGAGAGTTAGTGCAAAGCCTGGTGCCTGGTGAACACTTAGAATATGTTGCCTGCTATGTAGGAAAGACCTGGGGAGAGTAATGAAGGAGATTGGAAAGCAATGAGGCGTTTCCTACAAAAGAGGCTCAGTGGGCTCAACTGGGTTCCAGGCTTACTTGGTATAACTATGAGGACAACTGAGGCTGAGGGACAAAGGGAGGGTGGCTCACGGGGAAGGTCATGCCCTGCGTGGGCCCAGGCCAGGGCAGACTGCCCAGAAGAGCTCTGCTCACTCACAGGTGGCCACCCTGGCACTGACGGGAATGCTCCTTTTGTTCTCCAGGATGGCAAACACGCGGATAAAATACTCCACACCAGGCTCCAGCTCCCGGATGGTGGTGGATGTCTGGTCCCCAGGCACGCTGAACTGCATCTCCAGGCCATCAGCGTGGGTGGGCGTGTACACGATGAGGTACTCTGTGACCCGCATCTCATTGTCCCAGGCCAAGTTGACAGTCTCTTCCGTCACTTCCGTCACAATGAGGTCTTTGGGAGGAGACACTGGCAAGAGTAAGAAAGGACATCTGAGGTGAGTAGCATACCTATGAGATCCCTCTAGGCTTGCTTCCACTGACCACTGCTTCTTCCACTGTCATCCAAGAGCCTGAAGCTCTCCCCTTGAAATCCAGCTTTCATTATCTCTAAAATGCAGAACTCAGCAAGGACCCCCTGCTGGGAGCATCTCTAAAATTTTTTAGTCCACTGCTTTCAGGCTGAAGTTCCAGGTCAGAGGGTGGCCTTCAGGGCTCTTGGTGACCTGGCCCCTCCTACTTCCCCACTCCCTGGGTCCTAGCTCAAATTCGGGCTGTGGGCATGGGACAGTGCAGTCTGAGCTTGCCCAGTTCCAGCCACATTTCCATACTTTGGCCATGTGACACACTGAGTTGATTATTTGTCTCTAGCTACCCATAGCGGAATTCTGTATTATGACAATTATAATACAGACGTATGAGAGAGGTTCAAAGAAGACTCAGTAAATGCCAGCATCATCATTCTTCACTGTATCACTCAACCAGTATTTCCTGAGCAGTTTCTGTACACATGCCCTGAGCTAACTGCAGGGAACAGGGCTCCACTGAGGAGCTCACAGCCCTGGAGATATATTCAGTAAAAAAAAAAAAAATACAGTTTAAGAGACAGGTCTACTTCATAGGTGATCAGCAGGGAGTCTAGCTGAATGACGTTCAAAACCATTTGTTCTGTGTAATCTCACTGTCTACTCAGTGCTGCTGGATTATCTCTTCGTCAACATGAGGGGGTTTATGTTTTCTATTGGCTTGAGGTCAGGGAGAGTTGGAACAAATGTCAGTGCTTAGCAAAAGAAGGGGCATCTCTGTCTACCTCAATTTGGCACTAGATGGTAGGCAAAAGACCCAAACACCAGTCCTGTGATGTACTAGCTGTGTGTCACTGGGAAAATTACATAACCTCCCTGAGCCTTTGCTCCCTCAGCCAGGTAGCCCTGTAGCAAGTGAATGACCACACCACAGCCCTCTCAAAGGGTGGGTGTGGACACGTGTGTTTAATATAAAGATATTAATCAATATAAAAAAGGAATCTGTGTGTGTTGATACAAACAGTTCTCCAGTGCATACCCGCTATGCACTCCCTTGTGGCCATCATTGCTGCGGCGGGCACAGGGGCACTCACCCTCTGAGCAGTCTTCGCCGGTGTAGCCCCCCTTGCAGATGCAGCGACCCGAGACGCACTGTCCCTGGTTGCTGCAGTCGTTGGGGCAAGACCGCTGCCCACAGTCTGGGCCTGTGAAGCCCTGATGACAGATACAGTGGCCGTCCACGCAGCGGCCCTGGCCGTGGCAGTCGCTTGGACACCTTCGCTCCTTGCAGTCTTTCCCTGCGAAGCCCTCGTGGCACACGCACTGCCCGTTCACGCAGCGGCCCTGGCCGTGGCAGTCACTGGGGCAGGACAGCTCCGCACAGTCGGGGCCGGTGAAGCCTTGGTCGCACACGCACTTCCCGTCCACGCAGCGGCCGCGGTTGCTGCAGTCCCGGGGGCAGCGGAGGTCCCTGCAGTCTTCCCCGGTGTAGCGGTCGTCACAGACGCACATGCCGTTCACACAGCGGCCGCGCTGGTGACAGTCATTGGGGCAGCTTATTTCACTGCAGTCGTAGCCCTTGAAGCCCTGTTCGCACACGCACTTGCCCTGGACGCAGCGGCCCCGGCCGTGGCAGTCGTTGGGGCACCGCTGCTGGCTGCAGTCCTCCCCGGTGTAGCCCTCATCACACACGCACTGGCCATTGACGCAGCGGCCGTGGCGGCTACAGCCGTTGGGACATCTGAGCTCCCCGCAGTCTGCGCCTGTGAATCCATCATCGCACTCGCACTGGCCGTGGAAGCAGCGGCCGCGGTGGTGACAGTCCGCGGGACACCGCTTCTCGCTGCAGTCGGCGCCCGCGAAGCCTTCGTCGCACACGCACTGCCCCTCCTCGCACTGGCCGCGGCCGTGGCAGGCGTTGGGGCAGGTGAGTTGGCCGCAGTCCTCGCCCGTGAAGCCTTCCTCGCAGTAGCAGGTGCCGTTCACGCAGCGGCCGCGGTCGAAGCAGTCCTTGGGGCACACGAGCTCGCTGCAGTCGTCGCCCGTGAAGCCCTCGTCGCACACGCACTCGTTGTCCACGCAGCGCCCGCGGTTGTAGCAGTTGTTGAGACACAGGGGCTCGTTGCAATCTTCGCCGGCAAAGCCGTCCTGGCACACGCACCGGCCGTCCACACACCTGCCGTGCTCCTCGCTGCAGGGCACCGGGCAGACCTCCCTGCTGCAATCCGCCCCTGCGTAGCCTTCGAAACAGACGCAGACCCCGTCCACGCACCTGCCCTGGTCATTGCAATCGCTGGGACAGGCCAGCTGGCTGCAGTCTTCACCAGTGAAGCCCTCGTAGCAAACACACTGTCCATCAACGCACTGGCCTCGAAGGTGGCAGTTGCCAGGGCAATCGGGCTCAGAGCAGTTGGGGCCTTTCCAGCCAGGTTCACAGATGCAGCCGCACCCTTCAGTGCTGAAGTTGCCACGGCCGCTGCAGAAGGGCCTGGTGTCCAGCCGACCTGCAGCCAAGAGAACAGAGGCTTTTAGGAGTGCCCAAGCAGCACAATCTGCTGGTATAGACTCTCAAAACCCAGATCCAAATTCAGCAGGAGGAGGGCTGCATCTTCAGGCAGCACCTGGTTTGAAAACCAGCTGCTTAGTGTGTGAAATCAGACCCACTCATCTCCAGTGACACCAAGCAGAGTTTCTCAACCTGTGTGAGCTGAAATTGTGGACTTGTCTGCAAGGGTGGTGTGTGCATGGGTGTATATTTATGCATGCACATGTGTGTGTGTGTGTGTGTGTGTGTGTGTGTATGTGTGTGTGTGTCTTTCCACCTCTGGGGAGAGGATCCTTAGTTTTATCACATTTGCAACGGGTTCCAGGACTACAGTGATTCTGAGTCACTGTCACATGTTATTTATTACTCTGGACTGTGCTGCTACTTCTCTGGTACTAGGTCAAGGTCAGGCACACATGATGCCTAAGAAATTCTTGTTGGACTGAACTTAATTCTGACTTTTTTACTCAATAGCTATGCCATGTTGGGGAGGGATTCTGATTCTCTGATGCTCAGTGTCCTTGTAGGTCCAGTGGGACTGAAGCCTTCTTCCCAGGACACAGGAGGGTCAGATGAGGACACAAGAGCTAGCTCACTCTTGTGTTTATTGTGCTTATCTGTTTTCTTTTCCAAAGCTTTTTTTGGGTTCATTCAAGTTGGTATGTGGGCTTACGTGACAAAAAGTTTCTAATTTTCCCAAACTGAAATGAGTGGCTTTCTAATTCTGTTAGGGCACCTTTCAATTTGGCTCCACCCCCAGCAAACCCCTGTGCCTCTGTCTTCTCCCCCTCTTCTCAGGAAGGCTGCAGAGGTGGGCGGGCCTGCAGGCTGAGCAATGAAATACTGGCTTGGCATGACTTGGAGGGAAATTTCAGACTACAAGTGTTGATATGTTATGTTTTTTATTGGACAGCACTCCTGTAAACAACTAATGTCACCTACTCTTGACATTAATCCTGCTGTGTACTCTCTCACCTGCATTTTGCCAGACACTTGACACATGTGGAAGATAAAATAATTTATGCTTAATGAAAACTTGAAAGAAGTCTTCCTTAGACACCTAGAGCATGTTCTACAGCACTCGCCAGTGAATGCTACTAAGGGGTGACTGAGTGTTTAGGTCTTCTCTGGAAATAAGTATAGAAAAACTTTCTGGTAGTTTTTGTTTTTTTTCCCCTGAGTAGCAGAAATGAGATATTTGCTTCTGATTTGAGGTCGTTGGATCTTCTGTAGCCCTACTGACTTTAGGGAATGAAGAGGAAGACATCATTCCAAACCAGCCAAATTCCTTACAATGGGATGTGTGGAGATAGGTGACGTGGGGACAGTAGGAGCTCTGGAGACAAGGGCTTATTCAAAGCCTCTATCCTGCATTAGTCTATGTGTCATCCTGTGACATTTGGGTAACTTCTTTGAGCATCGATTCTTATGTCTATAGAAGGGGTGCTAAACCTTATCTTAAAAGGGAGTTGGGAGATCAAAGATAGTAAGGACAGTGCCTGGTGCCTAGAGAGGCTTCGGTCATGATTGTGACCGTCGTTGTGTGGATGTTCTGTTTAATTGGAACATTTTTCCAGGTCTTACACTCAGTTCAGCCAGGACCAGCACTGGACATCTGGAGGAAAACTCAGATGTGGAATACAGTGTTTAAGACCCAACTCAGCCCTCCCTGCAGGACCTTGGGAGTCACATCCTTCTTCTGAGCCTTGGTTGTCCTCTGTGTATAATGAAGTGAGGGGGCTACCATGGTGCCTTCTGAAGAGTGCCCTTTGGGGCAGGAATTTCATGATCATAGGTTTTTTGGGTACAGAATGGGTAGATTTCATGGCCAAATACATTTTACAAACATGTAATTAGAGTGAAATCAGGTTTTAAAAAGCAGAGTTTTAGCAGCCTGACAATTCCTCTGAGAAATATTTGCAACCAAGACTCCTCCAAGAGCAGGAAAGAAATGACTATATTCTCCACATTTATTTAATCTTCTTTTTTCTTTCTTTCTTTTTTTGGTACCAGGGATTGAACCCAAGGGCGCTTAACCCCTGGGCTCCATCCTCAGATTTTATGTTTTTAATTTTGAGGCAGAGTTTTACTAAGTTGCTTAGGGCCTTGCTGAGTTGCCGAGGCTGGCTTTGAACTTGTGATCCTCCTGCCTCAGCCTCCCCAGCTGCTGGCATTACAGGTGTGTGCCACTGCATATGGCTTTAAATCTTTTTTAATGAACATCTCGACAGACTAGTTTCCCAGGGAACCCACTTGGGAAACAACTTGCATGTTCAGCATTTTTCTCATCTGACAAGCAGGGACACATACCTTCTGCAGGTTGGAGACAGCAGCCTGCTCCCATGGTGCATTGCTCCCGCAGGGAGGACACCAGGACCTCTAACTCCTCCAGCCGGTTCAGGAGCTCCTTCACATCAGGGGCCGCAGCACAGCCACAGGCCCGGCGGGGGATGTTGATGCGGTGCGTGAAGACGATTTGGTTTTCCCCATCCACGGTTTGTTCCTGGAAGCTTTTGCTGGGCTCTGATGGCAGGGCCAGGTCTTTCTCCCCACTGGCTGATTCCAGATCCACCGAACACTGTGACCCCACGGGCAGCTTGATATTGTAGACGTGGTTAAACACCACTGGCTGCGTCTCCTCCGGCAGGGAGATGTTCACCCCACTCTGTCGCTTTTGCCTGATGACTTTCTTGAGGACTCCGCCTTCCGAAGGGACGGCAAGCAAAGCTAGGAAGATGCCCGGCAACAATCGAGTCACGACCCCCATGGTGGAGGTGGGCTTGGCTCCCTTCTGAGGATCTAGGGTGTCTTAATCTCAATAAAATACAGGATTTAGGAATGCAGAGTAGAATCCAAAAGAGTTGCCCCCAATCTTCTTGAAAGAATGATCTTCTACAAGTAAACAGAGGAAACAAGAAACTTAGTAGCATTCCTACCAAACGAGTCTATTGAACATCTACAATTTCAAGTGAACTTTAGTTTTAAGTCTCTAGTGCTTGAGGCTTCCTGATGTTTCTTCACTATACTGTAGTGATGATGTAAAATGATCTCTAAATGAATTTCAACAACCTTGAAGGGACAACTTCGCTCACTAGTCAACTTCTGGAAATTTAAGGAGCGAGCCGGGTATATGGTGGATCAAGGTCAACTGGAGTGTGCGTCTCATCTAGCTCAGGGCCTTGGGTCAGTGACACAACTTTTTCTCTTTTCTCACTTTATGTTCAGTGAAGACCGTTATGGTTAAAAAAGGATATAAGTGAGAGTATCAAGTAGAAATCACTTACATAGTCATTAATTCCTTCAATACTTGCTGGCCAAATCCTCTAAGTAAATTCTTATAGGGATGCAAAGCCATAGTCCCAGGAGATGCTTTGTGACTCCTGCCTCCTATTATAGATCCTCCACACAGAGCTTACCCCTCTCCACTGGTTTTCTTCTGTCATGGGAAGCAGAGGGCAAGGTGAAGGACACCAGAAGGTAAACTGAGTTTTTATCTCAGCTGAGCTCCCTTCTGGTTATGTGGCTGGTGGCACTGCATTCTATCTCCCTTCTCTTTGATTCATATCTAAGCCTTCCAGAAACTAGTTTTTAGAAGAGCCTGAGAATATTCCTAAACCTGTTGTTTAAACTGAGATTTACAGCAACAGATGATTCAGAAAGGTGCCTTGGATGTCTTCTCTAACCCACCAGCACACACAGAATTCCTGCCAAGTTTCCACAACATCAGAGCTATGTGGGTGGTAGAAATAAATATAAAAGTGTCTACTCTTAGTGGACTTAATAATGGAATTAAGAAGAAAATGGAATCACCACTAAGGAACAAACAAAGAAAGGATATACAAAGTTTATTTTGTGAGTATTAAATTTAACTGTTCAGGGTGTTTAAGAAACTAAGGGATTATCAAAAGAATGGATGAGTATGGCTTGCTGGAAAGGATGAAAAAAAATTATTTTTAAAAATTTTTATGGTACTGGGGATTGAAACCAGAGGTGCTTAACCACTGAGCAATATTCCCAGTTCTTTTTATTTTTAATTTTGAGGCAGGTCTCACTCATTATGTTGCTGAGGGCCTTAGTAAGTTGCTGAACCTAGCTTAGAATTTGCAATCCTACATCAGTCCCCCTGAGTCATTGAGATTACAGGTGTACCCACCCTACCCAGTTGGAAAAGATGAAATTTAAGCTGCGCCTTACACAGTGAGAGATACGACATGAAAACAGTCCAGAGGAGACTGTGGTACTGTAAAGCTGTTTGACTTTGTTAAGTTTTCTTATTCATCTGCCTTGTGGCTATTCACCTGCCTGGGCAATCCAGTGGTAGAGGAAAAGGGAGTTCTCAAAGGTACATGGGGAAGCAGTATGTTAGACAGCTAAACTAATAATAACTTCAAATTCTATGATTCTCAATGCAACAGGGAGATGACTCCCTAGGATACTTGGAGGTGTAGGGAGGGGGATGAGGGGGGATGAGGGGGAGGGTGGAGGAAGAACTCCTAGGAGACTGGAGGGTGGGAATATGGGGGAATCATCTCAGAAGGAGATCTCTGCCCTCCATGAGATATCCATTTAACTCAGGAGTTCTTCTGGGGGAAACAGCAACAGGGGGAACCCAAGCTGGGCATCCATGATATGGCATCAGCCCTGGATAACTAAGTATATATACATTGGTTCTTGAATGTTTGATAATGTTTCCCCCTCAATTGTATCTCTATATCCATCTAATAAATTAAAAAAAAAGAAATTAAGTGAAGATAGGAAGATGTGGCTAAACTTGGGTCATTTTTCTGTTCTTTCTTTTTCTTTTTTTTTGAGAGAGTGTGCATTAATTTTATTTTTTCATTTGGTTTTTGTTTTTCCACCACTTAGTTGTGTATGTGATGGTGGGAATCGAACCCAGGTCCTCACATATGCCAGGCAAGTGCTTTACCACTGAGCTACCTTTCCAGCCCACTTAGGTAGTTTTAATACTGACTAATGCCTTAGATGAGAGTTATCTATACACAGCATGAATTCATTCCTGGTCTTCTTTAATCAAGAAGTGTACCTAAGTAAAGAAGATAATCGAAGAACTTTTTTAATTTATGTTTTATTTTTTGCAATGCTGGAATTTGCACCCAAGACCTGCGGGAGCTAGTTAAATGCTCTATCACTGCGCTACAATCCCAGTGCAAGATATTTGCTTTTAAAGTTGTTTAAAAAACTGACATTTTCTTCTACCTTTGCTATTCTTACCTTTGCCCATTCTAAGTTAGCTACTGATGACAATAAGTGATGGTATTTGTATCATGAATCCTATAAGTTTTCTAACCTTTTTTCCCAGAAATAACCTGGCCCTCAGAATACCTAGTCCTGTGCTAGGTGTGGTGGCACATGCCTGTAATCCCAGCATATTCTTGAGCTATTCTTGAGCACTGTGTGTTTCCCTTTGGCTTGTGGTGGTGGCCTGAGGGCCAGGTTCTGGGATTTGGGAAAGACCCATCACATCTTCAGTGCTGTGGAAAACGCTTAGGCTTAGGAATCAGACACACGTGAGTTCAAAGGTCACTCACTATCCCTGTAGTCTGGGCAAGCTACCTTCCCTCCCTGGTCCATGGCCTTATTTCTAAACGAGGAGTCAAAACCATTCCAGAGGGAATTAAGGATTAGGGGTCTGTACGTAGAGCACTAAGCAAGGTGTCAGGCTCAGAGTAGGCGCTCATTAAACGGTAGCTGCTGGTTTGTTATACTCCTGGGAATAAAACCTAGCCCAAGTCCACACCAACAGCCTCTTCTTGCTTAAGCTGGAGCTTGACCTCCTAGCGGAATCCAGTCCTAAACTCAGCAGCAGCTTGGATCCAGATCAGAGGAACTGCAGAAATCACTGATGAGTGAGGCGGGAAGCCTTGTGAAGATCAATTTACTAGAACTAAAAATATTTATTACAAAGAGAGAAAAATCTAGACAGCAAATAAAGACCTCTAAGAATGCAAAATATTCTCCTGTAGACAACTCGCTGATTTACGTCTCCTTTGAGGAAAGGCCTAGGGAAATTACTCGAGACTGTAGCTTGGGAGATTTAAGTCAGACATGAAGAATCAGGTTCTGATAGCAGGGCTTTTATAATTTCAGAATGAGTAAATGTTCTACAGAGGCGCCTTAAAAAGCACAGTAGGCTCTTATCTTTATAGCAAGTGATTGGTAATGAAAGCTCTGGAAAACATCTTGTAGGAGGAGGAACTACAGACCTGTGCTTGTTTACTCTGTAGTTGAGAAATCCAGGGTTGAGGGTCAGGGTTACCATGCACAAATTGTAGGCAAGCAGGAGCTTGCTTGTCTCTGTGGGCCCCAAAGGACGGAAAAGCGCTAATGTGTGTCTGTGTTGGGGGCTGGTTCCAGGGAGGCAAATTTCAGCACACAGGGCAAAGATTCTTCCGGGTGTGCTGCTTAGGAGCTAACCTTTTGGAAGCAGCGTGGAATAAACTAATGGATATTTTTAGGAACCTCCCCACAGGACAAAGACCATTGCTGAGTGAAGGAGTCAACAAGCTTTGAAATTTTCCTTGGTCGCAGTTGCAGGGTAAACAATAAACAATTTTTTTCTTTGATAAAGATAAAACTTCCAACTGGCTAGGGTCTATTTCAGAATTCATTACTTATGACTTCATCTTTAGTAGCTCAGGGAATATATTTATCTTCGTGACTTAGGTATGTATGTGAAATATCCTAGGTTTGGAGGGATAAGCATGGTTCTTATTGTTTTAAAACTAAAGATGAATTTGTTTCCACATTATTTTGGCAGCACATGAGGTAGCTTACACCAACTTTTTCTTCTGGTTTACAGGCGAGAGAATTTTATTGTGCCCAGTCATTCAAGCATAGAGTTGCTTACATGCTTAAATGTTCTAGAAATTCCTCACCCCTTGTCCTTCCCAACATCCATAAATTCCTTCTTGGAATGTGTCAGGAGGACAGAGGAGCCAGGAAACAGCTTTAAGTGTGGATTTTTTTCCCCTCGAGGACATCTGATTCCCAGGGTTGAATGAGTTCAGCACAATCTGACTCATAAAATAATTGAGCAAACTCTAAATGACCAAGCAAAGAGCCTTCAAGCCCCAGGCATTTGAATTCCAGCGCTGAGAAGCAGTTACCCATCTAGGTAGCATGGTGCAAGGTTTCTAGGTCTAGATCCTAAGGAAGTAAGGGCTGACTTGTCTCTGTGGACCGAAAGGACTCAAGATGCACACAATTAGGATACTAGTGAAGCCAGGAGTCACCCAGAGTCACCCAGGGAATGACTTCATTTTAAAAATGATTTATTCCTATATTCAACAGAGATGAGTAGAATTAATGGAAAAAGATGTTGTGGAATGGCCCAGGGTTGGTGGGGTGTTTCAGAGGCCAGCAATGCACAAGTCTTGCTCTCAATCAGAAAAGAAGACAGACATGTTAACAGCTCCTTTCTGGAAAAAGTGATAAATGCTAAAATTGACAAACATCCAAGAAGAGTCTGTGTGATGTTTGAGAATATCTGCCCTAGAATCAGTTGAAAAATTGGATCTTGACTCTGCCACTTGATAGTAGCTTGAACAATATGGAGTTGCCAAAATTTTAGGTCAACAGTGGCTAGGTTGTGGCAACTCCATTTCATTCCAGCTAGTAGCTATGACCTTGGATGGCTCTCTGGGCCTCAATTTTCTTATCTGTAAAACAGCAACACAAAAAAATCCCACTGTTGCTTTTTCCATGGGAGGATATATTTCTGTTTCAGATAGCAGGGATGCTCTGAGATCCTTGGGCCCCGGTTTTCCTCCCAGCCTGTCTAGTCTTAGTCAGTAGCAGGGTAAGCAAGTGCATGAGCCGGGTGGGGCTCTGTTCTGGGAGGTCAGTACTCTGGCCAAGGCTTCTCAGGGGCAGTGCTACTACTGGGATGTTTCTCCGTGTTGCCAAGCCCAGGACTGCTCCAGAACAGATTGCCTGTGGTTTAGTCTTTCAAGACTCTGTGCCTAACGGGAAACATTTGGAACAGCTTCTCAGCACTTTCCATACCCAGACAGAAATCAGATTATACAATCAAAATCATACTTTATCAGGGCTTGGGAGCAACTGCAGAAGATCATGGAGCCCAACGGTGGCAAATCAGTGGCATCCATGCATATTATTCTGGTCCACATGGCAGGTATTGCTAATCAATAGGGTCACACTTCTGGGGAATTATTCTGATCCTATCCCTCCAGGCAGCCACATCTGATCAAGTAAAGGAAACTTATCTGCCATTGTGTCTACTTTTTCAGGAGAATAAGAACTGAAACACTCAAAGAGGGTCACCCAGCAAATTAGTAAAAAAACAGATATCAAAACCCAGAGCTCCTGCCTCTTGGTCAGGGAATTTGATTGAGGTTGATTTCTTCTTCCACACCACTGGGAGGTCTCCAAACACAAGTTCATATACACAGCATAGTGATGATAGTTAATAAAGTTATACCGCGGGTAGGGAAAGGTACTGGGGAATGAACCAAAGCAGATTTTGTTCTGTATACATATGAATATGTCACAATGAATCCCTCAATTCCACAGTTATAGTGTACTAATAAAAGGTCTGCTAAGACAGTGTTTTCTCAGTGATCTCACGTACACAAAGGTAACTATGTGAGATGCTGTCCATGTTAATTAGTGTGAATCTGGTAACCAATTCATGATGTGATGAATATCAAATAATTATGTCACATGCCTTTATTCATCAATTGTCCCTCAGTAAAGTTGGAATAAATACTTAAAAAAAGATGTGCACATAAAAGGTTCCCATTAATTCTTAGTCTAAAGTTACTGCAATGGTCTCCAAAGAACAATATCAATGGTGGAAACATGGAGACCCTCTGTATTAAGAGAGTTCTAGACTTCTTGGTCCTATTGGGTTATCCATCCATCCATCCATCCATCCATCCGTCCATCTCATCTTTCTAGTATGTGTTTATTAAATACCTGCCATGTGCCAGGCCCTGAGTTCAGCATGAATGGCAAAGTAGTGGAGCAGATAAACACATCCTCTATAATAGCAAAGCTTATGATTTTCTCCCGCAGTCACAAAATACAGGTGCTGAAAATATTTCTTGGTCCACACTTACACACAGCAGATTCTCATATTTGTGGAATTGAAGAATGAACATGTACTCTTGTTTTCCTAATGACACTGGTATAATTAGCCTTGTGATCTCTTAAAGGCAAGATGCATCAAAGGACCCATCGCAGCCTCTATTCTGTAATTGCCTCACTTCTGTCTTTCAGGTGTTAGGTAAGTATGTGCCAGATTCTACCCTTGGTGCAGTGGTGACAGATGTGACCAAGACAGGTCTCCTGTCTTTCCATGAGAATCTAGTCAATATCACAGGGACTCCTGAGAGCCTAGAGCAGTCAGCTGGAGACAAGCATTCTGTGTGACCAAAGTAAGCTCCACTGGCAGGAGGAGGACAGCCAAGCTGGTGACACAATCAGTTTTACTGTAAAAGAAGCTAAGGCATTTGTAGAGATGTATTGGGAAGAAAGGGGGGGGGCAGGGAGGGATAAGGGTCGGTAATTGGGGGGGCTTTTGGGGGTAAATCTAATTTTCAGAATTTATATATATATATATATTATATTATTTCATTAGAAGGTTGTTTGATTGTTCAACAAATAAATTTCTGAATAAAATTTAAAAATTAGCATAAAAATTGTGGTGAAAATAAATGTGACTACAAGCCTGTTGTTGATAATTCTCATTATCTTTATATCTGGAATGAACCTACTAATAAAATGATAAATTGCTGTCATAAAAAAAAGAAGCGTATTGACTTATTCATCAGTGACCATCCTGATTCTATTGCCATATTTGTTGTTCATCAAATTTAGCTCTCTCAGGCTGGAGCAGTGGCTCATTGGTTGGAGCACTTGCCTGGCATGTGCAAGGACCTGGGTTCAAACCCCAGCACCATGTACCTAACTAAGTGTTGGAGAAACAAAAGCCAGATAAAAAATTAAATAAAATTGATTCTACCTTTCTTTCTCTCTCTCTCTCTTTCCCTCTCTCTCTGTCTTTAAATTAGCTCTCTCTCCTTCTGAACTTTGGTATTTATCATGTAATCTAAGTTCTTGGAGAGAGAACTGGGTCTCTCATGGGACCATGTAGTAGAAACAGCAACCAATGGAGTTGGAAGAGGAACATTTTGAGCCCAGTCCTGCCAACCACTCATCGTGTGACCTTGGGCAAGAGACATTTACTTTTCAGTCTTCAGGTTCTTCTATAAAATAAGCAATTTAGCCCAATTCTAGGACTTTTTTGGTTCTAGTAACCTGTGGCTTATCATTAATTTGGCAATATTTCCGTCAAACTTAATTATGGGTTTCATTTTAGACCCAAGCCAAAAGAACAACATTAAGTATGAAACTCCCCAAACACTAAGCGCTTTTTTTTTTTTTTTAAATCTAAGTTGTTTGGCTCAAGCCTTGGTGGCACTGTGGGGCTCCCTCCTCCTACACCTGGAACAGAAGTTTCATTACCAAGCAAATTAAATCCACAAATCTTAATCCATAAAATATTTCCATCTAGACACAATAATGAGATTCATATTTGTGGTTTAGTATACCTAAGGAAAGCTCAGATGAAATATGACTAGATCCATTGATATGCTCAGACCACAAACGGCCCTGGTATGGTCTGGTTTCAATTTTTGAAGCAAAACTTCTGCAGAGCACTCGCTTTCTCTTTTCTGTTTCTTGCCTGGACAGAAAAGAAAATAAAAAGTGGGTCTGACCCAGTGGCAGCTATATAGATTCCTGTATAATTCTGGAAAATTGTTTCAAAAATAGATTTGAGTTCATTTCCCAATGGAACAATGAGTACGTCCATTTTGTCCTTCATCCAGCATTTTAAGAAATCTTAGTTGGCTCTTTCATGAGTCTTGGAAAGCAGGTTTTCAAGTGCTTGAGCCAAGGTTAAGAAATGCAAGAGATTTATCTAGGAAGGACAGGTTACAGACACAGCTCAACACAGGAGCAGGGGAGTGGAGACGTATGTGCCAAATATTTGGCATAGCAAGACTAGAAAGGTTTGGAAATCTTTTCCGACCCAATGTGCGGATATTCAAGTGGATGGAATTCTGCTGGACTGAGGTGCACCCCAGAGGGCGCCAGATGGAACCTCCATAGGAATCAAGTTCAGCAGAGTTGCATCCACTTTGATAGAAGTGGAGCCTCCTTAACAGCAGTGATAATTCCTGACATAAAAACAGGTCTGTAAGACCATTAGCAGGACCGTGGAATCTTGGGGAAAACTGAGATTACACCAGGAATTAATTTGTGTGATTCCAAATATACCTTCATTGTCTACTTCCCCTCTCACAATGGGATCGTTCAAATGCTACAATAATAAAGAACTTGGATTAAACATATGCTTTGCGTGTCTTAAGTGGATTATCTCATTCATTCCTCGGAGGTAGCTGCTGTCAGTAGCCTCAGCTTATAGATGAAGAAACCCAGGGTCACGTGGCTCCTCGTCACACAGTGAGAAAAAGAGAGCACAGATTTAATTCAGGTGGACTGACTCATGGGCTAGAGATGTATTCTTAACTATTTGCTTCACTGTGGCATTTTAATAATGTCAAAGACTGGTTTGCATGACTCAGTTCAAAGAACTAACTTCAAAAGGACCAGCGTTGGGGTCCTGAATAACAACTGGCAAGGGAAATCTTTATGATTTACAGACGTGCAGAGAAACTGCATAAGGAAGGGCCTGAGGAAACAGAGACTTCGAATCCTTGACTTGGGCCTCAGTTAACTGTCAATTCAAGCAGCTTTTTCAAGAGCTCAATCCGCAACATGTTGAGGGGTATTAATGCAGGGAAAAAAGATTTCCTAATGAAACATGTTTGGAAAATGCTATTTTTAAACTGAAAATTATTTTAAGCCGAACAAATTACACAGCTTTCTTTTCTTGAGTATCTTCCAGGATCTGTTATGTGTTCCTGTTCATGGAAATCGCTAAGAAGGGGGGAGTTTGTGGAATATTTCCCAAACTTATTCAATTACTTTGTGTTTGAATTACATCGCAGATGGAGTTGGTGACACATAATGAGAATAAAGTGGGGTAAAACACATCTTAGAACCTTTCTCCTTTCACTTTCTAATGGATGAGACAGATATGATGGCCATATTCCTAAGTATGATCTATTTTTTTAAAGAAAGAAGGACAGTAAAAGAGAGAGAGAGAGAGAGACAGAGAGAATCAATTTTTATTGAGTTTTTCACATGGCCCTAGTTGCTCTGACACTTAGTTGTGTACCTGGGTGCTGGGGTTTGGACCCATATACTCGTGCAAGCTGAGCAAGCGCTGTAACCACTGAGCCACCACTCTAGCCCAAGTATGACCTATTTTTGATGAATAACTGTAGGCTGGAGAAGGCTAAATATGTTGCCCAGTCAGTAGTTACTCGAATCATAATTAAGAACCCGGTCTTTTTTATCAAGTTGAGAAACTGAATTATCAATCTAATAAATTTGTCACAAAGAAAAAAAAAAAGAATCCGGTCTCATAATTCCAAACCCTAAGCTCTTTTTGATACACCAAGTTGCCTTTTGAAGCAAGTGTTACTGTTTGATTTAAACGATTAATATTTGTGTAATAACTATCAGCATCATTAATGTAAGCAAAGTTGTTGGGCTCTCTGACATGGGACAGTGTGGGAGGTGGACTTGGGAGCTGGGGTGCCTAGGACAATTTTATTTACAGTTTAAGACTCGAGGGGTTGGCACAAAATCAAGAGGACTAAAATTTCTCTCTTGAGCAAATCTTAAAAGCCTTTGGAGAACGTGTCCTCTTTCAGAGAGATTGATAAGCGAGAGGACCAGAAAGTGAGAAGTACCAGACAGCAAAGCTTGAGAATCTGTCACTTCTGGGAAATCAGACCTCACGCCATATCCTATCTGAAAGATATATGGCCTCTAAGAAATCAGGCAAGTCCGAGAGTGATTCAGAAAGTCTAAAAATTACCACTTTCATTCTGAAAGCAAGGATTTATCTGTCCAAACAAACAAGAAGTAAGAAAAAGGGAGACAGTTCCCACTAGATGGGGTAACTGAATTCAGCCTATGGCAGAAAAGTCAAGAAATTGAGCCAGAGAGAGAGATAAAAATCAAAGGAAAATGGACATATTGAGGATGAATCAGACAAAAGACTTTACTCTCTTTTCATTCTTCTAAGCTTCCTCCAGGCACAGAGCTTGGCATTATGAAGTTGGAAAATGGACTTGTTAGATAAATATTTGTTTCTCCTTCAATCTCTTTATATAATAAAATATACCTGGTGAGGTTATGGTTACTGGAAATTATGTATCAAAATTTACCATGCTGCTTACAATGATCAGTAAACATTTCCTTCCTTCCTTCCTTCTCTCCAGCCTTCTCTTTCTTTCTTTCATTTTCTCTCTCTGTCTCTTTCATTCCCCTATCCTTTCTTTCTTTCTACAAGGGATACCCAGGGGTACTTAACCACTGAGCAAAAACCTCAACCCTTTTTATTTTTTATTTTGAGACAGGGTCTCTCTAAGTTGCTTAGGGCCTCACTAAGTTGCTGATGCTGGCTTTGAACTTGCAATCCTCCTGCCTCAGCCTCCTGAGCGGCTGGCATTACAGGCATGTGCCACCACACCCGACAACCTTTCCTTGAATGATCAGAGAGTAAATATGCTAACTTTTGCAGTTAGATGATCTCTGCCACAATTATCCTACTCTACTATTGTAGAGAAAGTAGCTAAGGATAATATACAAACTAATGAAAATAACTGTGTTCCAATAAAACTTTATTTAAAAGAAAAGGCTGCTGACCCCCGTATTTACTCAAGAAATGACAACTACTATTATAAAACCAAATACAGACTGAACTGGGTAAAAAGGAAACTAACATTGTATCGAATGCCTGCTATACAACTGTACCTGTTTTGTGCCAAACCTTACACTAAACGTTATTTATTCATGCTATCATTTATCTTGTCATTTGTCACAACAGCCTGGTAAGATAGCTATTGCTGTGCCTGTTTGGAAATTGAACTGATTCTCAGGGAGATTTAACAAGTAGCTTAAGAGACAGAAACAACCCTGATACATGCCTCTCAAATGTGTGCTTTCAGCTATACTTAGCTGAGTCCTCAAGCAACTTCTTTCGGTTTGTATAAAGTCAAAACTTTAAATTTGCACTGTTAAATATATATATATATATATATATATATTTATATATATATATATATATATATAGAGAGAGAGATATCAGAGTCCAAGAGGTGAAATGTCATCTTTCTTTTCCTAGACCTCTAGCAGATCTTTGGTGCCTGTCATTTGAACTTGGTCTCTCTCCCAGAGCTTCTGGCTGGATCTTGTTTTATACACTTCCTCTCCGGAGAACACATAAGCCAAGGTGTACAATTTGCAAATGCTTATTAGCTTCTGGGCAGATGTTGGCCAGTTTCTTCTGGCTCAGAAGGGGATCTGGAATCTGCTGAGGTCTGGCTGTGCTCACCAATTATCTTAGCCAAAAGAAGTTGCTAATTAGGATGACACCTTTGAGTCTCTACCTCTAGAGCTAGGTTTTCCCGCCCTGGGCATGCCTGTTTGGACCCAAGTGATTTGCCTGGCTTTTTACTATAGATTTAGATGAATAAGAGCAGGTTTACAGACCCTTTAAAACCCATGACCCTGGACTTTGGTGTAGGGTTGCCCAGGCTAGGTTCCAAGATACTTGCAGGCAACTGTCCTGAGGGTACCTGTGGTCAGGTAGGTGCTTGTGGGTATCTGCTGTCAAATCAGTTTAAGGATTCTGGGTTCACCAGAACTTAACAGATTAATTGCTGTAGGGTTTCTCAGATCATGTACTGTATGGCCCCAAGCCTTCCATTGTCTTTTAATCACAGGCAAAATAAAATCATTGAAACTCTGGGCCACTACTTGTAGAGCTTGTCCCCCATTTCATTCAGATGTCTGTTCTGAAAGCACTTCTGTGTCCCACTGTATCTGAAAAGGCAGCCCGCTGATGCTCCACCAAGCATTGACTATTCCATTACCTTGTTTTACATTTCTTCTTAGCAAATATCATTTCTTGCAATTGTACCATAAGTTTGATTGCTTTTTATTGTCTATGGTCTGGATAATTGTGTGCTTTCAAAATTCAAAACTTAGGGAAATTATTGGATCATAAAAGCATAGCCCTCATGAATGGGATTCGTGCTCTTATAAAACAGACCCATCCTAGAGTTTCTTTGCCCCTTCTACCATGTGAAGACACAACTAGAAGGTACCATCTATAAACTAGAAAATGGCCTTCCCCAGGCATATTATTTGTAGACTTCACCATCTCCAGAACTGACAAGCAATATATTCCTGCTGCTTATAAGCTCCCCAGTTTATAATCTTTTACTATAGAAGCCCCTATGGACTGAGGAGCCCCACCTAATGCAAACTCTGTGAATAAATGTCCTTGGCTGTCTTGTTTTCCAGTGTAAGGTCAACCCTTGGAACTACACATTGAGGGGACATGTGAACTGTGAGTTTCTAAGAGCAGGATAGTGTCAAGGGTTATCCCACTCATTTGGCTGTTTGAGGTTCATCTCATGAGAATGCTGTCTCAAAAGACACTTTGAGAATTGCTTCTCTAGTGGCATCTTATCACCAAGCGCAGCTTCAATGATGGGTAACCAAGCAACGGCGGCAATCAATCTTCTAAACTATGCTATAGTTCCTTGCACTGTCATTCAACCACCATGACAACTTTGTGAAACAGGTGCTATTATTTTGCTTTTTATATGAATGAGCAAAATGAACCATAGAGAAGTTAACTAACCTGGCCCAGATCACTTAGCAAACAAACATCATTTGAATCCAGAGCTGCCTGATGTCAAAGCCATACTCTTCACCATTATTCATTTCTCCCCCTGTGCTGTGAGTTTCTCTGTGTCCAAAGATAGAGTGCTCTCTGTCCTCGTCCCTTCCTTAAGCCCATTCATTCCTCCCTCTACTTATTAACTGGTCCTTGTTATAACTTCCAGCTTTTCAGCCACCTCTAGTGACTCAGCCTCAAATCCCCAGACAGGCCTCCTCTGTCATTGGTACTGGTTTTTGCAAATCCCAAGCAATGCATGCTTTCTTCCTGGGGGCCACCTGAAAGTAAGGGCATTCCTTGAAATCTGTCCTGAGGCCATTTCATGTCCCAGGGCTGGGATGATTGTCTTCTAAGTTATGCTATCCTTCTGCATAGCTGCAGGCCCAGAAAGTGAAGCATGAAAACAACTTCAAACACTGGGCTTTCTGAACCAATTCTGGTGAGACAGGAGGTGTCTATGTCTGGGAGACAAGAGGAGTGGCTCTCATCAGCTGTCAAAATTAATTTTATTCCAGTTGTACTCAGCTTCAACAAATCAGATAAAGTTCTCCTTTTAAAAGCTGTGTTGTCAGGAGGGGTTGACCTATGAGTGGACAGGCAATTACAGGATGATAAGCAAGATAATTTGGAAAATCATGGGTGAAGTGGGATGACAGGAGAAGGGCATCTGGGTACCTGGAGGAGCTGGTGCCTGAACTGAATGTGGAATGAGTAGGTGAAAAACAGAGAGAAGGCCATTCTTGTCAAGAGGGGATGGCTCTTTCTTTCTTAAGAAAGAAAGGGAGAGAGAGAGAGAGAGAGAAGCAATTTTTATTTAATTTTTTATGTGACTTTTGTTCCTCTGACATGTTGTTGTGTACATGGAGCTGGGGTTTGAACTCATGTCCCTCCCTGTACATGCAAGGCAAGGGCCGCAACCACCGAGCCATCACTCCAGCCCCGGGATGGCATTTTCAAGGACATAAAAATCATAAAATAGTTGGTGTGCAAAGCATGATTATAGCTGAACTACAAGGTTTTCTGGGAGGCCAGGGGTCAGATCACGGAAAACCTTGAATGCCAGGCTAAAGGTTTGAATTTTTCTCATGGGTGGAAAAGAACCACTTGGAAATCTTTAGATTTAAAAATATTGACTTCTTAACCCCAGGTTCAGAGATAGATTGCAGGGGAAGGTTGCTGTGATGGAGCAAAGAGGAAGCTGTTTCAATGTCCCACTTGTGCAGTGCCAAGGCCTGAGCGCACAGGATGAGATGGATGGGTGGGGACACTGTGAACTGATGCACTACTTGTCAAGGCATAGGGACTGCAAAGTTTCATGTATGGAGAGTGATCGGTAAAGGACAAGGAATTAGCCCCAGATTTTAATCTTCATTATATCTACTGGAAGGAATAGCTTGGCAAGAAGGTCAATAGATGCGTTTCAATATTTGTTGCCTTAAACATCTTGCCTGTATTATTTGTTTAAAGAGAGAGAGAGAGAGGAGAGAGGGAGAACGAAGAAGGGAGAATTGATTTTATTTATTTTTTCATCTAGCCTTTATTTCTCCCACACTTAGTTGTGTATGTGGTGCTGGGGTTTGAACCTGGGTCCTCGCACATGCCGGGCAATTGCTCCAACCACTGAGCAAGCACTCCAGCCCCAATGTCTTGCCTTTAAATGAAATATATTTGGAGTCATTGCTTTGGAAGACCCAGTCTTCCTGGGTCTTTTGACCTAGTCAAAAGAAATCAAGGCTACCCAATGAAATGTGACATCAATGCAAAACACTTATACAGGGGTGGGGAGCTCAAATCAGACACGGTCTACCTTCTGGCTGCCACAATTTTTGTTCACACATTGACAGAAGTACACAGAGACTGAGTGAACTTGTCATCGATAAGAGGTTGCCAGAAGATGGTGACATTGGACTGTTGGAGGCAGTGGCAGGCACACTCAAGGATGGCCCCACAGACACTGTTTCCTGATAGCTCCACATCTGTGTATTGCCTTCTCTTGACTGTGGTTTGACTTAATATCTTTCTTGCAAACAACAGAATGTCACCTCCAGGATTAGGTTGCAAAATAATGTGATGTCCCTCTTGCTTTCAGACTTTCTCTCTTGTTGACTTTGATGAAATTAAAGGCCTTATTGAAGATGCGAGGAACTGAGGGTGGTCTCAGATCGACAGGCAGCAAGGAACTGAGGCCCTCAGTCCAATAGCCCTTGGGGAACTGAGTCAAGCCAACAACCACATATGTGAGCCTGGACGTTCATTCTCCGCTCGAGCCTTCAGATGGGACCTGAACCATGGACAGCACTGTGATGGCAGCCAACAGCAGAGCATCCAGTTAAGTTGTGCTCTTGTTCTTGACTGATAGAAGCTGTGAGACTGTAGATGCGTATTGTTTTAAGCCACTAAATTCTGTGATAATTTATTATGCAATTATAAACAACTAATACAGAATTATTAGTTATCCTTGACCCAGTCCCTGTGAGCTAAGGCAGCTTAGAGAACAGGACTGTTCCTTTTTCTTTTCTAAGAGAATGTATTCATTCTGCATCTTTTCATATTGTCCCTGGCTTCTAAGAGGAAGAGTCAGAAGACCTAGGATTCCACCCTGACCCTGATGCCAACTGGCATGAGATCTAAGATCTTTCCCTTTTCCACGTCTCAGTTTCACCATCTTTAAAATGAAGGATGTTAAACTGCATCAGCAATTTTTAAAAACATTTTTTTCTTTTCTTTAAATTTCATTTTTTATTTTTGAACAACCATACAAGTTTTTAACAAAATAATATAAAATATGTATAGATTCTGGATATTGCAATTACCCCCAGGAGTGCCCCCCCCCAATTACCCACCCTTATCCCTCCCTTCCCCTTCCCACAGTATCTCTAAAAAAGGATTATGTTGTATAGCATTACATCCTATCTGGATTTAACACATGCTATTAGACCAACTTTCTCACTGGCCAGGGTCTAGTCCCAACCTCCACAGATGAGTGGAGACAATCGACCATTAGTTCTCTGGGTTAAGCTGATTTTACTCAGCATAATTTCTTCACCTCTAAGATTTTTTTTTCTTTTGGGCACAGAATCCTTCCACCAAATGAAATTTCATGAGGAAGCACAATATGCAAAACAGATAAAAGTGGAGGGACTTTAATTGAAATAAGGTTGAGTGGAGCTCCCTGC
Organism: Aplodontia rufa; assembly: GCA_004027875.1. NCBI lineage: Eukaryota > Metazoa > Chordata > Mammalia > Rodentia > Aplodontiidae > Aplodontia > Aplodontia rufa. Next base: position 28,807 of record PVKS010003597.1, read on the forward strand.
TAAGCCCCTGATCTCCACGGCAGCCCTCAAATCACCTCTGGGGGGCCTTTTTAAAATTGAGTCTGAAAGATTCTGGCTTAGAGGCTCCTCATAAGCCCTTTTAGTTTCAAATCTCTCTCGTGCGAGATTTTGTTGAACAACATACCTTCAAGTGAGGGTACTCTTTTGTAACACCTTTGCATCAAGCTACCTCTGAGTGACCATCCAAGACTCACAGCATCTCAGAGAGTTGACCATTTCTTCTGGAGACCGTGTTAATAGTGCAGCAGCCCTGGCTGGACCTGTTTTTAGTTTTCCAAGCCCCCCAGAGGTGGCTCTTTCTGTTGAATCAAAGCTCTTTAGCTATTTGCCTCCTCCAGACTTTCTTTTTTCCAGGTAGACAGGCCTGGTTTAATTCTCTGGACAGACTCATCTTTTAAAAAAATATATTATTTTTTAATACACTTTTAAATAAAACTACATTATTTAAAAAAATACATATACACAGGAGAGAAGCACTATTTTTGGTGTTAGACCTGGGGAGGAGCCACAAAGGCACCATTTTCTACTTTATACAAGTGAAAATCTTTCTTAGACCTCAGATTACTGTATTTGTGAAATAATAGCTAACTGCTGGAAACAGCTGAGGGTGAAGCTCAGAATTTATTTTATAAATTTATGAAATTCAAGGGCATCTGACTTTGTTAAAAATAGACCTTGTGGGCTGGAGTGTTGCTCAGTGGCGGAGTGCCTACCTAGCAGACGGGAGGCCCTAGGATCAATCTCTAGCACCACAAACAATTAATAAAGTGTTCAAAACACCTTGTATATAAAGATGTCTCATAAGCCGTAATGCAGTCACAAAAGCAGTAGAAGAAGCGCTTTGAGAAGTGAAGTGGTATTGTGGTGTTGCTATCCATTTCCTTGGGGACAGTAGGGAATTTCGTGAACAGTAAGTTCATGCCAGACACCAGCAGTTTAGCTTTGGGGAAAACAGACTCCGATAGACAGGAGGGAATTACGGCACTGAGCATGACTTCTTTTCCTGAATGGTTGTTTCCATTCTCTGGGGCCATGGCTGACTTTGATTTTGAGATCCACCAACCATTTATCCTCATGATGTTAAGAAAACTGCTTAAACTTTTTAAGCCCCAGGGTCCCCATAACTGTAGGGGATGGGTGGTGATATTGGAAACAATGGCCAATAACAAAATGGAACAGCGCCTGTGGTTTAGTCAGTCAAAGTTACCTTTACACTTATCCCCTAGGCCGCTGGATGCATGCATGGTGGCTCAGTGGTTACGCCCATGCACGAGGACACGGGTTCAAACCCCAGCACCAGGTACACAACAAAGTGTCAGAGCAATAAAAGCCACATGAAAAACTAAATAAAAATTCATTCTCTCTCTGTCTCACTGTCCCTTTCTTTCTTAAAAGAAACAAAGAAACAAACAAACAAAAAAGCAAGAAATCAGCCCAGGCCAACTTACCTCTTTTAGGGTGAAGGGTGATCAGTGGCTAATTCTGAAGCAAAGCCATCTGCTCTCAGAGCTTATGAAACAGCTCTGGCTTTTGGCAGAGTATATTTGAGGAGGGTTAAAAGACCATCAAATTCTGATGACTACATAACTAAGGAGCTGTGAACTTCAGGAACTTTCAATCTGAAATGAGTTGGCAAGAAATAATGTTTTAAAAACTTCCATTCACAAGTAGACTAAAAATACACGTGGAAGGAACTTTCCAGTCACAGTCTGCTTTTGATGGGGGCGCTTTGCTTTCACTCCATCAAGGACGATAAGAGAGGGATGGCAGTTCAGAATACTAGGGGGACTCTAAAGTTTAAGAAATATGAGATGAGGGGAAGCAAGAAGAACCAGGAAGTCCAGGCTTAAGGGCATAACTGGGGGGAAAAAATCCTCTGGTCTCCAGGGTTAGGATTATGTAGGCATCTAGACTTTTCTGTTCTACAGAGAAGTCACAAGGCATGCATTGCCCCAACGGTGGCCAGGCCACTGCTGTGTTTTGAATTGCCTGGAGATTGCAAAGGGCAGGTCTCAACACTTTGAGGCCTTTTCTCCCTTGGAAGGGAGCCTTCATCTAATGTTTCCCACATGTTGAAGGTGTTCAAACTGGTCCGGGATTAGATTCCAGGGGATTCCCAACGATCTTCTCAGAGTGAGAGGTGTTTGAAACTTAACTCTCCTTTCTGAGGCTTTGGCTGAATTTGTGGTGCAGAGCTGACAACCATTTCCCTGGTGAACTGGGATTCACTGCCCCAAGGCTGGGGCACAACAATTTCACTTTATCTGTCTCCCAACCAACCCTTGTAAAACCAGATGCTCGGCTCATCTGGATCTCAGAGAGGGTGCAGGCAGGAGTCGGAACTCGCACCTGGTACAGAGCAGAGAGAAGTGTGTGCCCACTTTTCTGAGATGAAATGAAAGGCAATGATCTTATTGCTACCTCTAGTTTTTATTCTCTTCTCTCCCAGGGCTGAAATTTGAACTCTTCCATTTCCAGGCACAGAGTTGCTCTAGCATGACCCATGACCTTTTCTGAACATGGTGAAAAATGATACACGCAGAGCTACTCCATAAAACCAATAGACACAATACCACTTGGGAGCTTTTCCACCATCTTAGCCATTCACTGAAAGAGACCATTTAAAATTCTGCACTTGGTCATTCCTTGCCTGCCTGACTTTAGGATGCCACGTGGAATAACAGAAAGAGCAGTAGGGTTTTAGCTAGAAAGCTTGACTTCAAAGCCAACTCTGCCTCTGACTTACGGAAAGACCTCAGCTGAGACCTTTGCTGGAGCCTCGATTTATCCATAAAATGGAGAGAGCAATTCAGAACTTGTAGTGTTAGGGTGAGAATTCGATGAGACATCATCAACGGATGCCCCGTCACATCTGTGACACATCATCAGCCCTCACAAGTAGCTATTTTTGTGGTTCTGTGTTTTATCACCACAAAGGGATTGCGTATCTAGAGCCAACTAAATGTTTGTAACACACTTTGTACTTTTCAAACTGAAGCAGCTTCAGTATGAAGGGGCCTGTGCCCTGCGCCAGCTCGATATTATTCCTATAGAAAAGCAAGGCTGTAAGTGCACAGAGACCCAGAGAGAGCAGAGAAGAGGTGCTCTTCATCGTAAGCTTAGGAAGGGTAGGATGAAGGGGGTATGTTTTTCATTCTGTCAGCTTGTATTCCCTTTCCAAATTCCATTCTGGTTATACGATCAGGCTACCGCTGTATTTATGGGTGGCCACAGTCTGCCTGAAGGGGCATATTTAGTAAAAAAGGAAGTGTTTCCTCCCTCAAGGCAGTGCAAGAAGCAGAAGCATTCAGAAGCGAGCTGGCAGAATGTGCCCCTGGTCTGGTGATCATGGAGACCCTGGTCTGAGACCCAGCCCTGTCACTCTAAGTTCTAAAAGCCCGGAAAAGCGACTCAGTCTCCCTTGTCTCCAAGCCTTGCTTATCCAAAAGGCACAGTCCACGCCTCAGAGACCTGCTGTGGATGTTTAGTGAAGTGATGCCCAGAGACGGCCCAAAGCTTAGAGAGCAGGCTCGCCAGGTGTGCTGGCTGTAGTTACATTAAAATTAGTTAAAATAGCCAGTTTCTGTTAAGCCTTTTAAACCTTCCCCACCTACTCCTGTCATCTGTCTTATTTGTGGAATCACTTTTACTCCCATCATAGCGGGTGACTCAGAGGGCCACAGTCCTCGCTGAAAAACAGAAATGCAACCTGAATTTATACCGCCTGGCTACACAGTTTGTGACTGTGTCTCCTGTCTGTCAAGATCCAGTGACGTCTACAGGCTGACAGCAATGGGCTGAGGTAGAGACCCTTTAACTCCATTTTGACCAAAAGAGCTTCACATGTACCTGCCAAATTCCAGGCACCCCCTCAGCCCCCTAAATAAAACTCATTTAATGAACATTTCCATTGTTGAAAGTGAATTGGAAAATCTGTTTAGAACATCGATATGGAACAGATCCTAAGCAGGCAAGCCAAGAAACTCTTCCATTTAGTGAACTCGTACTACACACCTGTCACTGCGCCAAGAGTTTGCCATGTCTTTTTTGAACGTGGTCAGAGCCCTGTGAGATGTAGATTGTCGCCCTCTTTATATGGATGATAAATTGGAGGGCTGGAAGGTTGGTTAGCTGTTGAGAAAGGGAGGCAGAGGCTAGCAGGATGTGAGATATGGAGGAGAGGGTTTTTTAAAACAAAAGCTTAGAGAAAAAAATTAATGATTATAGACAATGGCAACACGCCTTTCAAACCTCATCCAATTTGCTCTGAGCAAAGCAGAGCACATTCATGCACCTCTTTCTTTCCCCAAATGTGGTCACTTTCCTGAAATGCACAAGCCAAGGCACACTAACTTTTATGTCCTGCAAAGTGCTCAAATGTACACAATGCCAGCAGACTTTCCACTGGCTTATTTAGGACTAAACAAACCTTTCCTCAGCTCTGAACTTGGCTTGCCATATCTCGGGACAAGGTGGGCAGCAGTTTTCATTTCTGAAGCACAGATGGGAAAGTTCTATCCAAACACACACACACACACACACACACACACACACAATGTTCACAAAAACATGAAAAGGATTAGTAATTATTCAAGCGGATGCCCTGTCCCTCTCTCCTTCTGGACAAAAATCATTTCCAAAGTATTTTCAGCAGCATTGTACTCTATAGCCAACAGCTTTAGAATCTGCAAATGCCAACACTCCAAACCTCATGATGTTCTGGAATCAGAAGTCAACGTTCACACCGAGCCCTGGGCTGCTACGTTTTCTTCCAACCTGTGCCAACACAACCTCTTGCTTGTAAAATACAGCCAAGCCTCCGACCTGCCAGCATAGACCTGCCAGCATAGCGAGAGACACCCTCAGATTGGACGAGATGAAAAGCAGGGGCTGGAAGGGGATGGGAATGCACAGGGCACAATCCAAGATTGGCTAAGTGGCCCCTTGAACGTCCGGGGTGATGGCAGCATTTGGCAATGAAAGTGGTTATCCAAACTTGCAGTAACCAAGAACCTGCTGTTAATCTCCATCCCTCCTTTTCTCCTCATGATAACAAGGGAAGTTATTGTTCCCATTTTAAAGAAGAGGAAACTAAGGCCCAAAGGCGTAGGTAATATACTTTTCTCACTCATATGTGAGGTGGTGGTGGGAATACCAGAGTTGCCTCTGGCTTCAAAACCTGAGTTCTCAATCCCCTTGGAGCACAGGGGAGGTGGGCTCCCTAGATGTGGGGGGAATTCCTCAGGGCTTTCTGTGGTGAAGTGTGAAGATGTCAAGGTGATTCTAGAGGTGTGTGCTGACTGTATGCACCCCAAATATCCCACCCCAGAATCAGGAGGCAGCCACCAGAAGCTGTCTGCCTGCTAGAACCCAAGGGGGTGCCCACCACTCTGCCTGCAGTCTGGGATCCAGCCTTAGGCTCACCTCTGTATACTCCAACTGTCCTCTTTCCACAGGGTGAGTACAAACTCCCAGTAAACTGTAAGAGACTGGCAGGGAGTGCTTGGTAACTGCCTTTTAGATGAAAAATTTTGTTCTGTCTACAGTCCTCTACTAATCCCCCTAACCTGGAGTAAGGCCATGAGTAAACTCCACTTTCAAACTTTACCTCCTTAGCACTCAAGCAAAAAAAAATCATCACAGGTGAGACAGCCAGGCAGGGGCTTAAGAGAAAATTCTTACTTTTCCTCTGCAAAAAGTCAGAGACAAAAACTTTTCAAAAAGTTCCATCCTAGTGGATTATTCCTAAGAGCTAAAATAAGCAGAAATACAAATTAGAGGGGGGCAAGGTGCGTCGGATCTTAACCAGTAAATACCCTTCCCTGTTTTTTGCTAGCAGCTAAAGCAAAGCAAAAGTTAAAACAACATATGTGGTATCAGAAATGCCAAAAGTACATCATAATGATCTTTGGTGATGCGGGGGCGAAACAGACTTACCTTTCGCTAGTGGAAAAGACCTAGGTCCGGAGATGCACCGGCTCCATGGAGAAGTACCTGGGCTTGAGCAGCAGTGGGTTCCCACGTGCGCGGCCCCCAGAGTCCCCCCAGTCGCTCTGTCTTTGTGCAGACCAGAGGCGGGGGCGTGTGTCTGCGCGGGAGAGGCGGGTGACAGTAGGCAGGCTGCGGCCAGAGCAGCCAGCTTTGGCTGGCTTATATAGCCAGCTCCTTCCCCTGTAATGGGACGCCTCGCCTCCAGACATCCTTTCCCACTTTTTCAGTTGGTGAATTAAAGGAACAGCCCTCCCAGCGGAACAGTTAGCTCATGAAAGACGCACTCGCTTCAGGCTCCGTGCCAGGGAAGGAACTCATTTGCATACAATTTATGGCGAAAGTAGGAATTCCCGCTTCCTCCGCCCCCAACACAGAGTAGCTGTTAGTGAAGTGTGATTTTTGCATTGCTCCCCAAACGGGTTTTCTAATTGTGAAACAGAAGCCCAGGGAGCGAGAGGGAGGAGAATCTTGCCTCCGCTGCGCCTCTGTCCCAGCAAGCTGGAAACGCGACCTGGGCTCGCTGGGGCTCTGAGCAGCAGCTGCTCAGTGGCACCTCAGAGAAAGCACAGGGGCTGAGCCGAATTCCTGGAAAGAGGAGATAAAATCCTTTAGAAGCCTCGTGGCATTTCAGCTTTCTCTGGGCCAGCAGAGAGATAACCCAGGATTAATCCTGAGCAGGTGGAGACCCTGCTGGGAGCGCAGGTCTGCCAGGCTTTTTCTAAGTGAGAACCAGCTATTCCCAGCTGCCTGGAGGAATCCTTGTCCCAGCCCCAATGTCCTTTTAACATTGTTCTTGCTTGTGTGAGGTTCTCCTCAGCTGGATCTCCTGGGGAGAGGTCCCCAGCTTTCACATCAACATTGAATGCTGTTTACTGCAGCCTTAAAAAAGTTAGAAGAAAGAAAAATATAATTTTGAAAAGTAATAACTTCATCTTTGAGCCAGGAGCTGGTCCTTTGCTCCTCAGCCGCTGTGGACTGCTTCCAGGCTCTGAGTCATCTACTGGTTCCGTGGTTAGTATGCACTGAATATCCCCAGGGCACACCGGGGCATTTGCGTGAGGGGGAAGTAGCAGCCACCCACGCTGGAGGGACTTCTGGGCTTGTTGCTGCACAGAGCAATTTGGGAGAGTTCAGGAAAAGGAAGCACCGTGTACCCTGTAGCTATCACTGACTCTTTTATTCAGTCTGTATTGGGTGCTGTGCAGGATTCTTTAAGAACAGGATGTCATTATGCCCTCGCAGCGCTAAGTAGGATAGGTGCAGACGAAGAAGCTGAAGTTTAGAACAATAATGTAACTTCTCCAAGGGATACATGTGGGAAGCATTTAGATTACAACACCAGACTCCATAGTTTTTCCATGACACATGGCTGTCCAGGAATAGTACATGATGATATTTAAATGATGTTAATGTCCCATTAGCTTGTTACTCCAATTGTATAGAAATCACTGCCATATTGGAATATGGAAAATATATTTCTTTGTTCTGTAAAACTAATTAGGAGAGGCCTTTGTTTTTTAATTAACTATTAATAATGGAGGTTTCAATTATCCATCTATTTTCAGTACAAATGATACCAATCCCATAGCATTTATTGTTACTATGGGCCTCAGTTTCCCCATCTGCAGATAGCAAGACAAGATTAGGTCATCTCAATGGTAGGTCTGCATTTTAGGATTCTGTGCTTCAGTGACCCACCCAGATAACAAGAACATCCATAAATAGTCATGTCATAAAACAGCTTCCTTGAACTTTTAAGCCATTTTGGCTGATCCAAATGTTGGTTGTTTTGGAAGTTTTTAGTTCTGTGCTTTAGCCAAAGCATATTTCAGTAGCATGAGTACTTTCAACCAGTAGTGAATGTTTTCCTGTCTCTTGGCTGTTCTAAGATACTGAGCCTATATCCTGGGTTATCCAATAAAATATTAAAGCAGTGTATATGTCACCTGGCACGCAATCTGTATTTACATATAATATATAATTGTTATATGTGCATATGTATTTGGAATTTTTTGTATATATTTAAATAAGGCAAGAAATCATGCCAGACAGAGCACTGGATGATAAATGTGACTTCTTCTAGGAATTCTAAGTTCCACAACCTGCTCCCCTGCCAGCCTTCTTAGTATTCTACACTCATTGATTTGTTTCTACTACAAGTGGTTTAGGCAATCACAGGAAAAACAAAGACAGATATGACTAGTCTGTTGCTCAAGATTGGAAGCAGGGTAGCGGTGCTGTTGACAGTCACGCATTAACATTTTTTATGGAAGTATGGTAATGTGGAGAAGGAGGACTGACTTTATATGTCTTTAGAGAGGGTATTTTCAAAAGGAAGTATCTCCAAAAATCTATGCAGTATCTTAAGCCACCCCTTGGCATTTGAGTGAGAAGGGCCCAGACAAGGACTTGTTTTCCATTCCTGGACCTTTTGCAAATTCATCCAGGCCAGTGGGTCTGCTTAGGACACGTACTGTCCAGCACCCTGACCTTTGCTTAGTTTCTGCTGTGCTTAGAATCCTCCTTCCATCTCCTCACATCCACTTATTATCCAACACTGATCCCACTTCAGTATGGAGCTTCCTAGATAGATTTCCTCTACAAGGAAGAAGTCCACAGAGATTTGGTAACTCTGTTAGGACATTCATTGCTTCTGTGTGGTATAATTATATGTGTGTGTCTGTTTTTCCTCCTAGACTCTAAGCTTCCTGCGGTCAGCAATCACAGTTGCTTTTTTTCCTTGTTAGCACTGAACCCTGGGCATGGTAGAAGCTCAGGAAATACTTGCTGAATGAAAGAAGTAATGGAGGAACAAGTGAGTTTGACATGCTGTGCTTTATAGTTAAGCTCTTCCGTTGTCACTCACAGAACCTGAAGAGGAAACTGCTATTGTGTCCAACAGATGAGGAAAGGGGCCCAGAGAGGAGATACGACTTGACAGGGGACACTATGGCTGCTGTCCATGCACCAAACCCAACTTGACACTAAGCAGAAGATGTTTGTGGAAATTAGTAGCCATTCGACCTCCTGTCTGGCAGAGGATGCCACACCTGTTGGCATAGGATCTCTCACGTGAGAGGGCAGAATGAACACTTGCAAACACCACCTCTGCACAGAGTTCCTTGCCAAAGACCGATTTGTTGTTACTTGTTTAGGATTCTCATTCATGAGTTGCTGGTGGAGGCTGTGGTTTGGAGGCTAGAGAGAACATGGAAGCTTGCCTCAGGTGAGATTATTCTCATTTCCTTGAAGATCTGCTAAATGTAATACATGTACTTTTTTTTCCCCAGACACACCAGACAATGGGTGGAATACCTGCCAAGACTAGGCCTACGTGAGGAAGTCAAATGTCCCCTTGCCTACCAGGTCACATGCTTCTCACCTGATGAGGCACTCATCGCTCTCAACCTCTGCTTCTTCTTCTTTGGAGTCATATGGTACGCTAACACCCATCCAGGATCTCACATGACTCTATAATTGCCAGAAATCTCTCCCAAAACGATGAATGGGCTCTCATCCAACCATGTGTCAGTCATTGAATTAGACATATTTGTTTAGAGTCAAAGTTTCCCAACTTGCCTTCAGATCTTTAGCAAGTACTTTTCTTTTCTGTCTCTTCACCCCTTCTTCAACCACAAAGGAAAAGAAAAATTCCAACTACTTCATTGAATGAGACCCAAAGCAGAGGGATCTTGCCTGATGAAATAGGGCAGTTCAGCTGCACCATAAGCTGATCGGTGGGCGGAGCAGAATGAAGTTGGTACTGGGTTCAGGTCCTGATGCAGGTCAACTTACTCCGTGACTTTGCCAAATCCCTTAGATCCCTGGTCCTCAGAGTCCTGGCTACCAAATGGGAAATTCTTAAGGATCTGAGAACTTAAGAATTTTACATTAAAAATTCAAAGAAATAATTTGGAAGCCTGTGAGTTCTTGCACATTTAATTCCCTAGAATGAGCTCTGACCCTTAGCCATATGATCAATTATTAGTTTTTCAAGATTTATTTCATAATTCTGCAAAGAAAGTTTTCATGACTTCCACATTCAGGGAGAAGGGACCCTCTTCCATGCTCGCTCACGCTATCATTTTATTTATTATTTCTTTATTTATTTATTTAGGTACTGGGGATTGAACCCAGGGGTGCTTAACCACTGAGCCACATTCCAGCCCTTTTTACTTTTTATTTTGAGACAGGTTTTCACTAAGTTGCTTAGGGCCCCACCTCATTAAGTTGCTGAGGCTGGCTTTGACCTTGTGCTCCTTCCGCCTCAACCTCCTGAGGCGCTGGGATTACAGGCGTGCAACACTGTGCCTGGATATTTTTCATTTTGAGCACCCTGTATTCCCCTTGCCCGTTTGCCCAACTAGACTGTGGACACCTGATGGTAAGCAGATGCCTGTCATCTGCTTATTGGCAGATCTCTTTATGGCCAGCATCTATTTTTGGCTGGTGCCTATGCTGTGCTGTTGGCTAATTATTTTGAATCTCATTCCCACGTACCACATTTGCTAGAGTAACCTATGACTTTTAGTAAATTTTGGAGATAAACAGTAAAACCATTCTTGAAATGAGTTAGTAGATGTTTAAGGCTCTAAATTGTTGTCATTGATTCTCTCATCTAATCCCTAACTGGTCTGAGACAGCTTTTTGAGGGCAGAGTCTATTTTCCATCTGTACATACCCAAAGCATGGCCAAGCCAATTTATCCCTCACAAAATGCCTAGAGGACCAATTGGTTGGCTGCTTTGTGGAAGAAGGCAGAGGTTGTCACAAGCGGGGCTGGATTCCGTTTAGCTCAACTGCTTACCAGGTGGATTGTCGTGGGAAAAACGCTTCCTCCCTTGGAAGATCAGTTTTACCTTTTGTGGGACTGAGATAAAAATCCATACCTTGAATACCTCTCAGAGTTTCTGAGAAGACCACATCAAAGAGTAGAATTTTACTGCAAACTGATGCCCTGGGTAGAGTTATTAGTGCCAAATGATGTTTTATTTCTCCCTGAAAAATCTCAGTGGAAAGCTTGCCCTTTGCACGGTTGTATTGTGCTCATGAAAACATGAGTCTCAACTTCCATCTAAAACATCTCTGGACTCTGCAGAGATTCTGAGCAGAGAAGGGAGGTGAAGCAGCCTGGCGCTGTCTTGTTAACACTTCAAGACTGCCTTTCAGCTGGCAGCTGAAGAGACAGAGAGAGAGGTTAAAGGACCTGCATTGGCCAAAGCCAAGTTTGGAAGGTCTGGAGTTGTGTCCCTTGCTGAGCGCTGGGAGAGGCAGTTTTGGTTTTGTTTACTGGTCTAAGCCCAGGCGGCGGTGATGAATACATGTGAGTCAAACCATATTGGGCTTAATACAGGTCACAGAGGGAATAGATGGCTTTGAAATCAATGCAGATTGAATTTCTTTGATTTTCCACAGCTGGGTTGGACACTGATGTGAAGTGCAATTTGTCATTTTTCCTTATTTCTCTGGTACGTTTTTCTTAGATTTCTTTTGTGAACCAAAGGTAACAGTGGCCAACATTTATAGAATACTTCCTGTGACCTAGACACTATTCAAACCGTTTGAACGCGTTGAATTCTGTAATTTTTACGATGAGCCTCTTGGGTAGTTCCTATCATTATTTTCCTTTCATAGATGAGAGTTGTGAAGTACAAAGGGGTTAAGTGAAAGAACAGGGCACATGGGTAATAAATATCTATGAGAGGACCCAAGACCACCAAGACGACTGTAGCCTCCAACTTTCTGTTTTGGGGAATGTTTTATTATGTATTTAATTTAACAATTGCTCAAAGGCAAAGAAAGATGACATTCTTTAAGTCAGCTGGAGCGTGTTGAGTGGTGGTGGAGTTGGTGCATAAAGATCTAAAAAGGCAGGGAGGACTTTAACTGGGTTGCTCTGGCTCCTGGGGCAGCAGTGACAATTCTGCGTCTGCCTGTGCTATCACGAATCTCAGGACCATCAGCTGGGACTTAGCTCCCATTCTAACTCAACCACTAAGTAACTATAAAGAGGAATGGTACACTGGGCAATTACTTAACTCCTGTGTTACACACTCCTCATGTGCAAAATGGGTACAATAATAACTGATGCTTGGCATTATTCCCAGGATTAAAGAAACAGCAGTTAGTCAAATATTTATGCTATTTTGTGGCACATTCTAAATAATATAAAAATGGTGGCAACTGGTTATTATAGACAAGACATTCATTCTACTCCGAGTCTTTATTTGCTTATCTGTAAATGGTGGAAAAGATAATGTCAGAGCAATATTCCTAATATGAACTCACTAAAATAAGAAGGGTTAATAAAAATGCACAAGCAAATAAAAATATATGTATCCTTTTGTGATGGGCCATAAGATTCCCAAACTGTAGTTTACACATCCTTCATAAATTTCCCCTCTTCCCTACTGCATATGTGCAACACACACACACACACACACACACACACACACACACATGCACAGCTGGGAGCTCATTGAAATGAGTGTTTTTCTGATGGATGCTTAGTGTTGTTGAGACATTATCTATCTGGAAGAAACAGTGTTAACTTCCTTTGGAGAGTAGAACTACATTTGCTCCTCCCCTTCAACTGCACATTTTAAAGAAGGATCCCTTCTGTTCTTTCATCTTTCCAGGTCTTGTCACTGTTTCTCACGTGGAAAGATTTCCCCTATTCAGAATCACCACTTGCCTCAGAGCTAGAAGCTCCTTGGTAGGGCCTAGAGGTTGATGGACTGGTGTCACATGGGTATTTGAGCCACCCTCCTCTCTGGGGAGTGCCTTGGGCCCATTAGTACCTTTGTCCTGACTAGGTAGTCTTTACCTTCATGGCTGCCCCTGCCATCTGCTGCATCTTGAATATTGTTTGCCCCCACCAAGGCTCCTGCTGCAATTTGATTGTCATTGTGGTGGTGGTGGGAGGTATTTGAATCAGAGGGTGATGCCCTCAGAAAAGGATCAATGGTTAGTTACATGGGAGGTCAGTCACCATTCTCTCTTCTGCATGCACCTGCTGGCCTTTTCTCTTTTCCACTGTGCTGGAAGCAGCATGAGACCTTCCCCAGAGCTAAGAAACTACCTTTGGACTTCCCAGCCTCCAGCACTAGGAGACAAAATAAACTTGGTTTTATAAAAAGTCCAATCTAGGATATTTTGTTATAGCAACAGAAAAAGGTCTAAGACACCATCCACAACTTTCCCGAGGTTGGAATCATGGCAAATATAGCCACTCGTATTTGTGTTGACTCGTATCTACATGATCTCGGTCCTCATGCCAGGTTACCCCCATTTTAAGAAACTGCAGTAAGGAGTGATGAAGAGACATATTTAATGTCATTTAGCCAGTGTGCAGTTTGACAGGGATGTCTACATGCAAACTGCTGTACTTTTTTAAAGCTCTATTGCAGAAAACACCTTCAAGAATATTATTTTTTATCAGTTTTATGGGGTGCAGTGATATAAATGAAGCAGTGCTTCCCCTGAAATGAGACAGACTTGGATTCCCCCTGCAGTCTGTGACTTGTTACTATGTGACCCTCTTCAAATTCCTTCACTTAGGTGAGCCACATCTTGTGTTTGTGTCTATGAAGTTGGAGCGAGCCCCTTCTTTTCAGAGGGCTAACAGGAGGGTCATGGGAGATGGAATAATGATCCCCCAAGATGTCTGTTCTAATCCGTGAGACTAGTGATTATAACCTTGAATGGAAAAAGGGACTTTGTGGTTGTGATGAAGATAGAATGTGAGATGCGGAGATTATTTTGGATGTAATTATATGTGTGTCTATTAGAGGAAGGCAGAGAAATTTGACTACAGAGGAATGCCAGTGTTCCCCGAAGCTGGAAGAGGCTCGGGAAAGCTTCTTCCATCTACTAAGAACCTGCGACTCTTTGATCTTAGCATATTAAAACTCACTTCAGACTTCTGGTCCCAGAACTGCATGAGAATAAATCTCTGTTGTTTTAAGTCAATAACTTTGTGGTAATTTGTCTGAACAGCAATAGCAAGCTAATCCAAGGACAGTATATTTGGCATAAGTTCTTGCCTTGTGCATACCAGGGCTTTAAAAATGGTAATGTGTATGTTGTTCTGAGATTTTTTTTTTTTGGAGAAATGGTGTTAATTTCCTTTGAAAATTGGAACTATGTTTATCATATTTATGTCATGCAGTTCCATGATGTCGATCCATAGCTCTAGATTTCCAGTGTCTTTTTGTTATAGCTCCTTTAGGATGACGTTTAGGTGTGGATGGGGAAACAGGGAAGAAAAAGAGACTAGAGGGAGTTGTGACCTCCATCCACCTGACAGTTGTGAAGTGGCTTGTTGATGGGGCAGTGGTGTGGTACTGAGTTCATTAGCTCATAGCAAGGGCTAAATCTGGATCTACACCCTTCATCCTTATCATTCCAGGGTCAGTGTGACCCAGCAGGAAATAGGCTCATCTGTAGAGCTGTCCATCTCCACATCCAAGGATTCACCCCCGGCACATTTTGTCAAGCTGAAAGGAGCTAAAGAGAATTATTCTCAAGCTCCAGTCAAAAGATGAGTCTCCAAGTGGCTGCCTGCCTTACGTTCATACTGCAGTGGACTGCAGTGAAGCAGAAGCCAGCACCCAGGCCTGCTCACTCACGATGCAACGTTCCACGATACGACAGGCAAAGGCGCTTGTCCATATTCCTGCAAGTCCCGCACAAACCGGGAAAGTTTATTGCTAAATAATCCTTCACATCAACTGGACTGCTTCCACTTAGAAAAGACATAAAAAGAGATCTGAGAGGAGTACATGGCCACATGCCCAGCTCCTCAATCCCTCGGAGCGTCTATGAACTGTGCACATGTCCGTTCTCTCTTTCTCCAGCTTCCCTCTGGTCCCCCCTCCATTCCCTGTGCTCAGTGATGTCATCAGATGTGGTTGTTGGATCTGGGGACTGAAGAAGCCCCTTAGTGAGACATCAAGCAAGATTTTCAGACTCTTCCTTGAAGAACAGCCTCTGTAGGGGAAGTTCAAAGGCTTTCTAAATTCTTGGGAGCACCTGTCCAGGCCAGACAAACGGTGTATGGGGATATTCTCGAATGAGTATAGATAGATGACTCACCGCTTCAGACAGATGATGGAAGATTCCCCCCAGGGAAATACTTTATAAGGAAATTATGGTGAAGGCTTGCTAATCCCCATGGGCAGGCAGGCATGGGGGCTGGGATGAATCAGTGAGACAGCTGCATGGTGGGAGAATCAACTGAGGCGGAGCTGGCTTTGAACTAGATTCCACCAAGGGCTCATAGAAGCTATGCCAAAGAAAGATACTCTGAGATCCCAGTTTAAAGAGCTGAAGTCTGTAGTAAATGGTTGTTTCTGAAGGAACTGCTCATCTAGCAAGCAACTTATGTGATATTGTCCTTTTCTAACCATATTTGGCCTGCACAAATGATACTTTCATATCATTAAAATTAATATAGTCCAAGCTTTTTCACCAGAGCTGTGACAAAGGTGAGTCCACACTGAACCCTGGAAAAATTCAAAGTTTTGCTCACTGTCATTCTTGCAATGGAAAATCAGGTTGTTATAGGGGAGGTTTTTGTAGAAGGGCAGCAACATAGTCTTGAGGGCCCTGTTGGCGGATGGATTCTTTTCCCCATATATATATACTCTACTGATATTGAAGCTATACACAGAACCTAGGTGGAGCAGGAAGACACCTGCTATAGTTTGGGTAAGTGTCTCCCAAAGGCCCGTTGGTAAAGGTGTAGCCCCTGGGGTGGTGGTTTAGGCAGGTATTATGCACCTTTAAGAGTTGGAGCCTTCCGGAAGGTCCATAGGTTATTGGGAGTGTGCTCTCACAAGGAATTGTGGGACCCTGGTCTCTTTCTGTATCTATGCTTTCTGGCTCACAATGTGAGCACTTACTCTTATGGGAGGTCCTGCCATGATATGCTGCATTTGCTAGAGACCCAAATCAGTGGGATTGCACTGTCTTGGACCTGAACCTCCAGTATTGTTAGCCAAAATAAATCTCTCTTTATTGCATATGTAACTTGTGTCTGGTAGTTTTTTTTAGTGATGTAAAGCTGACTAACACAACCTCTAATCAGGAGCTATCAATGCTAATATTGAGCACTGGAGTACAGATTTAGGCCCTAAGAGAACCAGGGAGATTACCAAGGGAGCAAAGGTAAAAGTCATGGTGTTCTTGGATCCACAGCTGGGAAAATGTGTGAAAAGATGTTTGCAGTGTTAAAGATCCCCTCAAAGGGGAAAGGAGTTTCACTCTATCACTTCTGCTACTAGAGACCCCTTGTAAGTTATGATTTCTGATTTTTAATGAACATTTGCTAAGCTCTCAATAGCTTTCATAGAACTTATATTATTCACATTTAAGCATCACAATAACTATATAAACAGGTATTATTGTCAGTTCCAAGTAAGGATGTGGCAAAGAGAAGTAACCTGACCAAGAATCACAAACTGGTGTCAGGTGTGGGATTAGGACCCAAAAACTTTAAAACATCTTGTGCAGGTTCCTCTTCACTGTACTTTCCTAAAGAAGATGTTTCACTTCTGTGCTGTCTAAATTGAAGGGGAAAAAATAGATGTGGGGAGGGGGCCAGGAAAGGGTATGATAATACTTTTACTGAATAATATGTTCAGTCATCTTTATTCCATATATAAATTGATGGAATTCACAGGCTACTCAGGTACTAGACATTGAGAGCACTGCTGCAAACAGGGCAGGTATAGCCTCTTTCTTCTTGAGCTCAACTCCCAGGTCAGTATTTATCAACTGGTGGTGATTTTTCCCTCAAAGAGATATTCGGTACTGTCTGGAGATAGTTGTGGGTTATGATTTGGAGTTGTAAATGGCATCAAGTGGGCAGAGGCCAGGGATTCTGTTACAAATCAATAATGTACAAGATATTCTCCAATAACAAAGATTATTTGACCCAAAATGTCTCTAGTGCTGAATTTGAACAATGCTAATCTACTAAGAATGTGAGACTCATGATAAATGTCTAGTATGAAATTAAGATTGCAAAGACCTGCATTTGAACACCAAAGTCACATTGTAACCTTCCAGACCTTGGACAAAACCAATTCAACACATTTGGAATGGGACAATGTAGGTGAGGAGTTTTAGATTTCGTGAGAAGTGGGACAAATACCGTCTTCCGATGTTATATCCCGGTAGGTGAGGATGCTTCAGCTGGTCATCACCATGGGCTACATCCAGAGACTGTGCCTGGAGTGGGCTTCAGGGCCTTGGCAGAATCCTGACATCACAGCTGGGTAAGGAAATAGCAGAGTTACTACCTTCCAGGGATTCAGGTTTAGACAATGAAGGTATCTGCCATGATCAGGGAGGAAGAAGACCTGCAACTGGTTTTTAAGTGCCCCAGGCCTCATAAGATCCTGGATTCCTGAAGAAGTTGGTGGGCAAGTGGAACAATTTAAAACACAGTTCAGATTATATTTTGTACTAGTCATGTGAGAACTTGAAAGAAAATAGCATGGTTGAGAGAAATAAAGAAATGAAAGCTATTATAAGATCAAGTACTATAATGTACCCACTACTAGACTATAGGTATAAAGTTCCCAGCTTTTGGCCAGCTGAAAAAAATGTAGTTTCCTCCTTCCTTTCCATGGAGAACAATCCCAGATGAAGTAATTAATAGCTTTTCCTGTTTTCAAGGAAGTTGTATGACTGGGGAGATGAAGCCTATAAGTATACTGAACTTTCCAATGCCTAAACATTCTGTTTCTGATGCCAACCTCTGGCCAGGAAGTGTATTGGCTTAGTTTATTAACTGTTTCCTTTGTGCATCAGATGTTCCCTTCTCTTCAGGTGCTGAGACCGGAGGGTAATGAATTCATCTTTAAGATTCCTGGATTCTTCATTGCTGTCTGATCTAAGCAACTCAATAGGAATACCTGGGGTTTCTTTTTGGTAATTGAGAACATGCCCAATGCCCAAATCATTTCATTTTCTAAGTCTTGAAAGAGCTGACAGGTTTTACCCAGCACCTTGAGTCATGACTGATTTGTAATAAGCACTCTGTAGATATTAGTTACGTGTATGAATGGTTGAATCTAACTAGTTTTGAAATGATAGCTTGGATATGGAAAATTTGGTTCACAATTTTCTTTATAAAAGTAGCCAATGTAATCCAGTGCAGAATAATTGTCTGTTTTTTCTGGAACAACAAAATCAGCAATCTAGTCTTTTGTTCCTGGTTGTTAGATGTTGTACTGGCAGAATTGACACCAGAGTTGTCAAAGCTTAGAGTTGACAAGTTGTGAGATATCAGAATGGTAATTTTGTCTGAGTTCTAATTCAGTGGACACATGCTAGCTCCCTAAGGCAGCAGTGTATGTATTTTAAAAACACTTACCGGACTCAGACGTGTACCACACCTTGGGTGCTGGTAAAGAGACCATGTCGCAGGCATTGAAACATGATCCATTCATCTAGCTGTGAAGAAGTTTGTAACCATAGAAACAGTAATTACAAAACAATGTAAAATGGGCTGTAGTGCAAATCACCATAAGAGGTTCTGATAGGAACACAGAGGGATAGAGAATCATTTTTCCATTGCTTAAACATTTCCAGTGTCTGGAAACTCATTATGTTAGCAGGAAAAACAAGGATAGAAAGAGAGAGAGAGAGAGAGAGCGAGCATTTCCTGTCCCTGAGTTTTATTTTAAATGGGTACCTACTGAGTACCAAGTACCATATGAGATACCGTAATAAACGAGACATAGTCCCTACTCTCTTACAACTTTTAGACTTACGAGTGAGCCAACCATTAAACACATAAACACACAAATAAGTAGATCATTACAAAGAGTGCGGAGGGCAGTAAAGAAAAGACAGACCACTGGAAGATGCTCTGTTGGTTCCCACTATCTGGGGGTGTTTAGTCAATCCAATCTTAATCTCCATTTGCAACATGCTTCCAGGAGTTTCACAGCTGGGATTAGAATCCAGAACACTCCAATGCCAAGTTTATGCTCTCAACCCCAAGTCCTCAGTGACCAGCCTCATGGTGCATGGCCACCCCTTTCAGGGATGGCTTTACTCATTAGGAACACAGTTATACTAATTCAGCCTGTGATTTCCTTCTCTTCTTTTAATGTGTACTGCCCACTTAGGGGGTTAGTGATGTACTATCTCCTCTCGATTTGTAAGTGTGGTTTAGCCTTGTTTAGTTAAAGACATGGAAAGTCTGACTCTTCTACTCAAATCTACCCACTTCAGTTTAGGCTGATGCTAGATGGGAAGCCCTTATTAAATACTTATTGGTTTAAATCATAGGTCTTGAAATTTTTATTGTGTTGGATGCAGATTCTAAAGTAATGGACTAAGAGAACGAAGTGACTCTGAATTCTGACACTAAATCTTGCAGATCTGGGTTCAAATCCAAGTTCAGTTACTTACTAGCTCAGTTTCCAGGTGGAACTGTCCATCCCCCTAAGCCTCAGAGTCCTCATTTAGGAAATGCAGATCAGAACACCACCTTGGAGGTTGTGGTAAGGAGTAAGTGAGAGAGGCACTCAGCACCATGCCTAGCAGAAAGTGCTCAGTAATTGGTTTTTATTTACTTCTAGGGTTTCCTCTTTATGTAACACCTGTCATTTGAACCATCAAAGTTAACTGCTCAGTTTTTAATTCATGTCTAAAACTAGAGTTATTATAGTTGGAGACTTAACAGTATTTTATTTTGCCCTGAATTCTTCTCCCTGACTTCAATAGGAAGAGAGTTTGATTCATTCTTCTCTTTTTTTTTAGGCCAGTGGTCCTTAACTGGAGATTATTTGACACCTAGCAGGGGGCATTTGGAAATGACAGCTGGGAGTGGGTAGAGATGTGACTGGAACCTAGTGGGTAAAGACCAAGGGTGCTGCTGAATGTTCTGTAATGCACAAACAGCCCTCTTTAATGAGGATTATCCAACTGAAAAATCTCCAGAGTGCTGAGTTTGGGAAGCCTTGGTTTGTACCCACTATTGCTACACACATGTGCAAGCACATCCACAAGTATGGATGCACACACATGTGCATATCCATGTGCATACACTTGCACTTCCTATGTCCTCTGCCCATAGGGGAGGAGCAGTGCATAGAGGCTGGAGCTTGAGTGAGCTCCAGGATGAGGTCACGCCAGGGAGACCCACGCCAGTCTGTGGTGAGGCATAGTATGCGTGGGGAATCTCACCATTTCCGCGCAGACCCCGCACCTCAGGGCTGCCGCCGCCTCATATCCTGCCCAGGTCCCCCCTGGGAACCCAGAGAAACCTTGCAGCAGATGGGGTTTCACTTAGTCACATTCTCTGTAGCCAGATCAGATTACATCAACAGCAGCTCTGGCTCTGAGAGACCCACAGTTGCCTGGTGCGCTCGGGGTTAGCCTTTCACCTTCTAGGACCTCAATTCACTCCAGAAACAGCAAGAAGGGGTGCTTGTTTGTAGCTTTATCTATTAAAAACAAGGAGATTGAGAAACAGAAAAAGCCAAAAGGCTTTTGTTAAGAGTGGGGACTTGATAATTCTGACGTGCATATTGCTGTGCTTTTCATAATAGGTGATAAATATGCAGTAATTTTTTCAAGAAATACATAATGATAAAGATCTGAATGGAGTATGTATTTCTTGTGCATATTAGTCAGTTCAGGTTGCTATAACAGAACATCATTGACTGAGTGGCTTTTAAACAAATAATTTTACTTCTTACACTTCTGGAAAGTCCAAGGCCAAAGACTGACAGATTCAGTGTTTTATGAGGGTTGGCATATATAGTCATCTTCTCATGGCATCCTCCCATGCAGGAACAGACAAGGAAGCTCTCTGGGACTTCTTTAATAAGGGCACTAATTCCATTCAGAAGGGATCCATCTCTGTGACCTAATCACCTCTCAAATGCTTCACCTCCTAAAATCATCACCTTGGGGATTAAGTTTCAACATAGGAATTTTGGGGGGACACAAACACTCAGTCCATAGCAATTTGTAATGAGTAAAAGTAGCTTCTAATTATTGAGTAGTTATAATAGTCAACTCCTGCATTATCTGTTTCAAAGGCCTTCTCTCATTTAACCCTAAAGCAGTGATGTATAGATTAACATCTCCCCTTGAGAGCTAATGGAGGATTAGCAAAGATGGTTCAGCCACCAGCAATAGCTACCACCTGGAGAAGCCAGGATTCAATCCAAGTCTCATTTCCTTTAAGGTCTGGGTCCTAACCATGGAGTTACATGTCTCTCGAGAAGTGGTTTAGTTTGGTTGGAGTGAGGAGAGAGCCAATCTTTTGCAGAATTCTTGGCTAATCCAAGGACTCCCAGCAGCTAAGGAATGCTGGAAGCACCATCCATTCCTCTTGGCCCTGATCTTCAGCACACAGAAGAAACAAGGGTGCTTAGTTTCAAGAGTCTACCACCTGTCACCTGGGTATGCATTCCCTGCCTTCCCCAATACATCACTCTTGCTGTTACTTCCTGTCTCAAGTTCCAGGTATTCCCTCCAAATTAGCTGCAATGTTATGCACCAGAACATGATCCTTTTTTTTTTTTTTTTTTTTTTGTACCAGGGACTGAACCCAGGGCTGCTTAACCACTGAGCCACATCTCCAGCCCTTTTTACATTTTATTTGAGACAGGGTCTTGCTGAGCTGTTTAGGACCTGGCTAATTTGCTGAGACTGTCTTGGAATTTGGGATCCTCCTGCTTCAGCCTCCTGAGCCACTGGGATTACAGGCACATGCCACTGTGCCCTGCTCCGAACCTGCTCTTGAGGAGCTTACCATGAAGTATAAAAAGGAGATAAGGGAAAGGACTATTGCATTATAGCAGAGTAAGTCCTGGCACCGAGGAAGGTACTAGAAAGGGCCATCTAACCCAGGCTGGGGAGAGGATTAACTAATTTAGCTTTGGAACAAGTTTTGAAACATGCCCAAAGCAAAGCAATTTGGAAAGGGTATTCTGGTGGCAAATTCAGGCTGTGTAAAGGCAAAGAGAATTGAGGAGCAGTAAGTAGTTTAGGAGAGATGGGCACGGGGTCCGTAGGGGAGAGGCACAGCTGGAATCGATTATGATGAATGTCGTATACTAAGAAGCATGCAGTAATTCAGCTTTGTTGATCTCCCCAAAATGACAATGTCCTTTGGGAGTAGAGAGCTTTACAGAACACAAAGAAGAGGACATGGTTGGCCCTGATGAGAGCTTGCTGCTCTTCCATAGTGACTTGGGCACCACCAACAGCCCCTGTGCTTGCCTTTGGGTGAAGGAATTCTTAATTGTACCCCTTGAGGCTTTAGTCTACTCTCAGTCTCTGCTACCCATTCTAGTCTCTCATAGCTATGGTGCGTGCTCAAGTGGGCACTTTTCTAGATATCACTGATATTCCAAGCATCGTCCAATACAATGATGTCCTTCCTCCCTCCATCCACTGTTTCCATTTTCCAGAGAAGAAGATTGAGTCATTGGGTAGTCACCACATAGAGTTAGCCATCAATATTCATGGAAGAGACAAGGGACAAGGATGTGCTGGGAATTAGAATCAAAGTTGCTCCTTTATAATCTATTTTTGGAAAGGAAGCAAAGCCACATGGAAAAGATTCGATAATGTTAACAAATGACACGACAGTAACTAACTGAGCCAGGAAGTGTTTCTTTCGACACTCTAATGATGCACATTAGTTACCCACATTTCTGAGAAATCAGCCTTCTCCTTCTACCTACAGTGCCATTGCATCTTTCAATGTTCAACCTAAATGCCACCTGTTTTGAAAACCGTTTTAGATATTCAACTCAGAATGCCTCTTTACATGTTGCTTATATTTCTGCTCCTTGATTACCCTGCTTTGCCTGAATCCTACACAATTGCTTCCATGTGCACTTCTCTCATGAAGTTATAAAATAAAGTAACATTTATTATGAGGTTTTATGTGTTAGGTTCTGAGATAATTATTTTATAAATTGCATTTTGTGGAATCTTTTCAAATTGACTATTGGCAGAAGTGACCAGCATCACATTAAAAATGATTCAGTGGAGGTTCCAAGATTTTAAATTCTTACAGGGCTTAAAAATTTATGCCTCTACCAGCATGCTCCACCAGCTTGGCATAACAGTGTCCTGGACATGGGAGGAAGAGAATAAGTGTTAATTGAAATCTTTAAGTTCCACTTTTTACTGGATCAAGTAATGCAGCTTCTATCCAAGGCTCAATTTATATTAAAATATGCTAGGGAAATTCAGTAGTAGTATTTCAAAGGAGTCAGAGCATTAAATATCCTGGCACTTACTGCAGGGTGAAGGACATTCATTGTTCCATGCTTCCATGATGTCATGAAATGCATCAGGATAAGAGCTGCAAAACTTCTGCTCCCAAAATACTGTGGGCCACAATGTAGGCAGGTCTTGGGCATCTGGACCACGTTCTTTTCTTTCCCTTCTCTTCTCTCATGACCTTTGGCAAGCCATGTCTCTTTCCTTTGAAATAACTTATGAAACACAACCCTTCCTTCAGTCCATCCCTGACTTCAGAATCTCTTTAAGCCTCTGCTTTCAGTTGTGCATCTGTGTTGGGGGGAAGGAAGGAAGAGTGAGCAATGGTTTCCATCCAATAGTCTGGGGCCCATTCTATTGGAGTATTTCTCCCCAAAAGGAAATATTACAGGAGCTCTTCTTTTGTAGAGTTCAGAATAGATTCTTTTCTTTTTGGAAAAGTAGATGTGAAAAATTCATCATGTTCTCATCCATGGTCAGAAGGCCTGCTCAGACCTTTAAATTTGCAAAGGGAATATTCTATAGCTCCAGTGAGCTGGAGAATTTGGTTTTCCCACTGAAGGGAACATGATCCCAGGGAGATGATGAAGCTTCTGCCTTTCTTGGCAGACAGAGGCTGGTGGCCCTAATGGGCTAGTGGCAATGCTAAGTTCATTCAACTTTTGCAATTATTCTGTCTGCAAACACTCCTTTGTGGCTCTAGCCTCAGCAGGAAACTGCAATGCTTCATTCATCTCTATACTCTGCCTGTGAGCATGGAACACAGTACCCTCCACTTGAGACAGGCAAAGCGAATCTCTAGAGCTCTATACCTACTGGCTTTTATTCTCACAGTCCATAGTAGTAAAGTTGCAATCATGCCGAGAGATGGTACTGTGATTCAATGCATGGAAACCAGGCTGCCTGCATTTGTAAACTTGGATAAGTTGCTGAAGCCACTTGGGACTCAGTTTCTACATCAGTCAAATGGAGACCATAGTTCCTACCTGACAAATACATTATAGAAAAAAATGTTGTAAAACCACATGTGAAGAATTAGGCAGCTGATAAATATTGATAAAACAAGTGAATAGTTTTACTTTATTTGGGTTCCTTTTCTCTTCTTGGGATAGAATATTTACTGGAAATATTGCATTTTGTGGATCTAGAGTCATGCTTTCTTTGAGGGAGGAAAGGGAGTTGAGAGGTCAACTGTTTTCTTTCCTTCCTTCCCTTCCTTCCTTCTTTCTTTCTTTCCTTCCTTCCCTCCCTCCTTTCTCTCTCTCTCTTTCTTTCTCTCTTTCTCTCTCTCTCTCTTTCTTTCTTTCTTCTTTCACATCTCTTTGTATTCAGTGCTGAGCTTGGCATTTTTTTCATGTTTTCTGTCTCATGATCACCTGGAATTGTCATCTTAAAGTCCTTCTAGTCATGTTCCTTCTTGTTACCAAAACGATCGAGAGCAAACTCCAGATGTCTGAACATTTGTGTCCCCCACAAATTCGTGTGCTGAAACCTAATTATCTGTGTGATGGCATTAGGAGGTGGGCTTTTGGGAGGTGATTAGGTCATGAAGGCAGAACCCTCACAGATGGGATTAGTATTTTTATAAAATAGGCCCCAGAGAGCCTCCTCCCTTTTCCTCCATGTGAGGACAGCCAGGAGGCATCATTTCAGAACAAGAAAATAGCCCTGAATTGGCTGGTGCCTTGATTTTGTACATCCTAGATCTTAGGCTCTGAGAAATCAATCACTTTTGTTTGTAAGCCACGCAGGCTCTGGCCTTCTGTTTACAGCATCTGGGACAGACTATGACAGCTTTCAAGGTTCTTAGCAACCTATGCCCAGACGCTTTCTTAGCTTCATATTGTACTGCCCCTACATAATGCTAACTCCATCATCTATTTGAACTCCAATATACCTTTTATTTATCAAAATCTCATGATCACATTTCCCTCCACACCAGGATGTATGCTGGCCTGGAGGGAATGCCCTTACTTCTCACTTCCTGATCGAGACCCAACTTGAATTGTGCCATCTCTTTAAGAATTGATCACCCCATCTTCTCTGATCCCTGGCACCTTGCTGGTTTTTATAATATAGCATTTCCTGCAGAATATCCTAATTATTTGTTCATGAATTTTCTCTCCCTTAATAAACTGTAGGAGAAAGACCTTCAAGGACAGAACCCAGGTCTTCTTGGCCTTGGTAGTCTCCAGTCCTAACCTGGAATTTGACCCAGAGTTCATGATTATGTAAGGCTTAGTAAATGAGCCAGTGGATAAGAAAATCCACTGAAAAATGAATCGAGAGGGGGTGGACGACATGCCTCTTTCCCTCCACCTTCTCCTTGCCTTTGTCTGTCCGCAGCAATCTGCCGAGAATGGAGAGCATCTGGAACCAGTCAGAGAAAGAAAGAACACCCTAAGAAATGTTACAGCTATTTAGTGCTTCACTAATTTCCCCAGATAAGGTATTGGCTCTTAGGCACCAGGATTGTAAACTACAATTAAAGACGTTATTTTTAAGCTCTCGACAAAGGCTCAGAACATAAAAATCTTTTGATTTCTTAATGCAAGATACACAGGACGGTGGGTGCAGGGGTTAGGATGCAGGACAGATTTGACCGACATGTGCAAGAAAGCCTAGACTTTTCCCACCTCGGTCAACCCAACTTGACTTGGAACATGTCATCCTTTCTTCTTTGCAAAGATTAGTTAATCCCCTTGAACATTCACCATTTAAATTCCGCTACTGTAATTGTGGAAGATAATCCACTGTGTGGAAATGCAGGGTCCTCAAGATTTTTTTTTTTTGTGCTCTCCAAGTTTGAAAAAAAGGACACGTATTTTTAGATACTTGCAAACGATATATGTAAAGCATAATGAAAGCATAGTTACTTAAAAATGAACCTGATCCCAGCAACTTGGGAGGCTGATGCAGGAGGATGACAAGTTCAAAGCCAGCCTCACAACTTAGTGAGGCCCTAAGCAGGTTAGTGAGACCCTGTCTCAAAATAAAAAAATAAAAAGGTCTGGCTATGTAGACATGGTCAGGCACTTCTGAATCAAATCTCCACTATGAAAAAAATATCCAAAAACAAAATGAAATAAAAGTTCATAAAGTAATATAATAATAACATCCTTCTTCATAGTTTTTCCCTTTAAATGTATATTTCTATTCCATTTCCTTCACACTTATCCTAATATAATCAATTTTACACTTTAATTTATTTCACTGATTATGTTATCGCATTCCTCCAATACAAACATACATATAAATTGATATTAAACTTCCTCAGATTTCTGTAAGTATTTGTTTTAACAAGAAGCAATTTGTTCCAGATTAAATTATCATAACAACTGTTAATTGCATCCAGTTGGTTTACCTACCATACACTGATTAACATTTCAGTTAATATGACATGAAACACAAAGTTTTGTTGGAAATGCTTCTGTGAATGAGATGATTTTCAAAACTTTAGATCATATATCTGTTATAAAGAACATTCATTATTGTTAATGTGAGATGGTATTATATAAATTCTATTCCTAGTTTTCATTTTGATTTTTTTTTTTAGTTATAAGCACTGAGAAAATCATTTAAAGAAATAAGTATATGGAAAAGAAAGGCTTTTATTATGGTAGTGTTAAATTTCCTACTGGGCTGTATGCCAAAAATCAAAAGGAATCAATCATCAAAAAGTATTTTCTGTTGTATGCTTATTTTTTCTGTATTTAAGTGAAATGTTAATTTTGCTTATTGGTTTCCAAGAGTAAATTACTTTTTTCATATTTTTTTTAAATTACTTGAGACATATTTGTACATAGGGGGATGATCCAATAATTAGATAAATGCACACAATGTGTGACAATTTAATCAGAGTGTTGAGCATTTTCATTTTCTCAAATATTTCCCATTTCAATGTGCTATAAACCTCTGGTGTTTTAACTGGTGCCAAATTGCAGTTGGACGGGAGGAATCAGCTCTAGAACTCTATACCACAGTAGACTCCCTATAGTCTACAACAGTGTAGTAAGTATTTCCAAACGCATTTTTAATGATTTCTCACTGATATTTTAATTGGGTTCCCATTCAGTTTTGTGGTTAAAAAAAAGCAATGGAAGTCATCTGACTTGCAAAATAATTTGTTACTAGATCATTAGTCACTCACTTTTTCCACTTATAAAACAAAACTTTGAATTGTACTTTTGTTTGATTTTTATCCCCCCAGAGTAACTCAACATGAATAGGAGGTATGGTTTTCTTTTGTAACTGCAGGAAACCATTGATGGAAATAGTTTCCTAGCTTCAGATTCCTGAGTAGTGCAACTGGAAACTAAGGATCTGAAAGTTTCCTTAAAACTATCTTTGCCAATGGGATTACTTGAAAAATCCTTGAGTGTATCTGAGAATACAGTGTAGCATAGTTTGAAATTTGCTGCAAGATCTATGTTTTCTATGTTTAAATTAATTCCCCCCAGAGACGCAGCATGGTACAGGTGGCAAGAGATAACAAGGAAAGCAACCAGAAGTCAAGCCCACAGGGACCGAATGGACAGAAGCGGGAAAACCCAATTTGGATTTCAGCTGCCTAGGTAGACTCTGTGAACAGGCTGGGGTTTAAATGAATCCTGAAATTATGGACCAGAATACTAAATCAGGAATGAGCTTCAGGCCTCATCTCCTCTGGAGAAGGCATTGTGGGTTGGGATGGGCATGTCCCCAAAAGCTTGTGTGTTCAAAGCTTGGTCCCCAGTGCAGCAGTGATCAGAAGTGGGGCTTTTGGGAAGTGATTGGGCGAGGAGGTTAAGTTCATAGCTGGTAGCATTAGTGGATGGTGGTAGAAACTGTTGGGGGTGGGGCCTAGTTGAAGGAGGCAAGTCACAGGGCGGGGGCATGTCCTTGAGGGTATTTCTCATCTCTAGTCCTCTCCCTCTCTCTTTGCTTCCTGGGCACCATGAGGTGAGTGGCCTCTTTTGTCACATATTTCTGCCCCCATGATGTTATTCCTTGCCTCAGTTCCAAAGTAGTGTGGCCACCTAACCATGAGCTGAAACCTTTGAAACCATGAACCACAATGGATCTTTTCTCCTTTAAGTTGTTAATGTCAGGGCTGGAGTGGTGGCTCTGTGGTTACAGTGCTTTCCCGGCATGCGCAAATACAAGGGTTCAAACCCCAGCACCCATGTACACAACTAAGTGTCAGAGCAGCAAAAGCCATGTGAAAAACTCAATAAAAATTGGTTCTCTTTGTCTCTCTCTCTCTCTCTCTCTCTCACTGTCCTTCTCTCTTAAAAAAAAAGTTTTTTTTTAATATCAGGTATTTTGGTCACAGCGATCAAAAGCAGAATCACACAGGCAGTTAAATATTGCTTTTTTATGACAGTTTAGAGTGTTAGTGACTACTTAGAATTCCACATCTAGAAGGATTCAGAGGAATCATTTGAGATCTGTAGGAAATTTTGTAGTTGATTAGTTATTGGAAGAAGTAGGAAAGAAAGGGGCCCTAGAGCTTTTAATTTGTGAGCCCCAGGCTGGTCCAAGGACATATAATCCATATTACCTGGACCACAGGGAATACAACCCAGTGAAAGCAGGGTGCTTGATCAAAATCCTACAGCTAATTTGTGGCAGGATGGATATAATTACTTATTTTTCTTCTTCAAAATTTGGCACTCATTGTGAACTTGTTGGTAACATTTGCAAATGGGAAATTTTGGCATGTTTTAGAGCTGAAAGGAAGCAAATTCTTTTTGTTCAAACATGAAGTGCTCTTTCTTTTGGGGGTTCTTAGCTTCAACTTTGTTCTGTCTCCCATTTGATGAAAGGAGGAAATGGGGCACCCATTATGAAAGACTGAAAAACCGATAGTTCTATGCATATGGCCTTAGCTGACCATTCTAATGGTGCTCAGGAAAAAAATATAAAGCATATAAGCGACCCCTTTCCCATCTGTCTATTGTTTCTACCTTGCCCTGGTCCAGGATCCCAGATCTACAGAGGAGAATTCATAGGCGCACACAGGTTCCATCCTTTCAAATCTATCTGTGGTATCGGTTCATTCCCAGCATCTTACTCCTTCATAGCTTTGAGATGATTCTACGTGAGTGATCCTCTTGCCAAATCTTGGGATGAGGGTGGGAGCTGGCACAGATATAGGTAGAGGCACAATAGGACACGTACACAATGGAATGATTAACTTCATGTACAATAAGTGGATTTTACCACACACAAAATTGAATATTGCTTTTTCTCCCTCTTCTTTTAGTCTGTCTTCTATAGACATCTGAATGTGCTTCATTATTTTTAGTTACAGCACGGAGTTCAGCTGATTTTAGACCTTGCCATGACAAAAACCTTCCTTGGGCAATCAACTTGGTGTACTTCTGAGAATTCATTAGAAGGATAAATTCCTACAAGGGACGTAGCTGTGACAAAAGATCAGCTTCCATAGATTCTGCTAAATGGGTCTCTGAAGAGCCCATGTCAATTTGCACTCCCAACCACAGTATATGAGAGCATCTGCTTTCCACATCTGGCTAGCAGGTATTTTCAAACGTGAATACCTGAAGGGCTTGAATAGTTGTAGTTTTGAAATGAACTTGAAGCATCTTCTCAGCTGTCCCAACCTGTATCTCTCCAAAACAATACAGCTGGGGATTGGCTGAAGCCACAGACTCCTCTTGGTGCCTTCAGTGGGAACAGGGTGCCATTCTGCAGTCTATGCCCTACTTGGCACCTGTCCCTAACAGACCCAGCCAGTGTGGGGAGCCAGCCTCTCCGACCATAAGAAAGAGTGGATTGGGAACAAATCGATCTTTTCACAGCTGGCCATTCCCCTCTCCCCTCAGCTTGGGTCCAGCTCTGAACAAGGTCGCTGATGTTCTGTGGCAACAAAGATGGCATTATTGAGGACTGCCTCTTTTGGGGAGGTTAGCCTCGTTCCCCAAGAATTGCCTCTCTGATGTCAGCTGTGACAAGCCCGGAGACCAAGCGTAGCTGTGCATCTCCAAGGGTCTCCAATGCGACACCTAACTCTATCCATCCTCTTGATGACCACATACTCCACTGTTGGTGTCCACACTTTAGTTAAAGGATGTCAGATAACTCAGTTCCTTACTGGAGGTCAGTGGTCGGGGGTGGGAGAACTGGCATTCAAAGGAGAACTGTATGAGCACAGGAGGAAGAATCTGGGGTCCATTCCTCACTGTGCAGCCTGTTAGTCCGGGTAAGTTTTCTTCACAGCATGCATTTCACCCCAGGAGCAATCTGTCATCTTTTCATCATCTGCCTCCTCTGCTGGAATAAAGGCCCCTGAGGGCAGGCACTTTGTTTAGTTTATTCCAAGGACAGCTCTTGCTACACTACATGGGACGTGCTTGAAACTTATACCTGGTGAATGAATGAATTTAATGAGCATCTCCTGTGCTGGGTGATAATATTTATGTACACACACACACACACACACACACACACACATATATATCCATTTAACATATAGCCTCTGAGATTTAGATACTCTTTTCATTTATGGCTAAGGAAATTGGGCCTCTGAGATTAAGTAATGCTTCCAGAATCACACAACTGGTAATTGGTAGAATTGAGATTTGAATTTAGGGCCATCTGATCCCAAATAAATCTTATAGACCATTAGATTTTGATTTTTCAAGGTGTAAACATGAAAAAATCAAAGGCTTTTGCAAGCAGTGGGGGAAGTGGTCATCAAAGAATTTTCCAGACGAGTGTGGTACATGCTAACAGCAGATATTCCTCCTGACCCCAAGTTGAGCAATAATTCTCAAGTATTTAGTGTATATGAAACCCTTATTCGTTTGGGGATAAGAAGTACAGCTAATCTATATACACAAATTTTGAGTCATCTAAACTGAGTAATAAGGAAATTCAAAAGAATCCTTATGTTGACAATGAGCAATGGAGAGGTATTAATACTTAACATGGTTATGTTTTGTTTTGGTAACTGTTTTATTTATTTATTTTTATGTTTTTTTTTTAAAGAAAGTGGGAGGGAGTGAGAGAGAGAGAGAGAAAATCAATTTTATTTATTTTTTTCATCTGGCCTTTGTTTCTCCAACACTTAGCTGTGTATGTGGTACTGGGGTTTGAACCTGAGTCCTTGCACATGCCAGGCAAGTGTTCCAACTGCTGAGCCACTGCTTCAGTCCCAGGAACTGTTTTAAATATATAATTTCACTTAGTTCTTATGATGACATTTTTATTTTCTTCACTTTTTAAATTTCAAGGTGAGAATGTTTCGGTCTAGCTTGGTGAAGGTAGGTATAGTGGTAGGACCAACTTTTGAATCTCTGTCTGATTGCAGAACCTCTTCTTTTTGTATTGTTCAGGGCTGTGATCTCAATGGACCACCTACTGTCCTAGGGACAGAGGGTGCTGGTTGGTAGGACCCCGAGAGCCTGATCCTCACACTCTGAACCTGAGGGCAACTTGGGGACTGGAGCCATGCCTGGTATGACTCTTTCCTTTAACCATTTCTTTCTTTTGTCAGCCAACCCCTCAAAAGAGCTCTGTCTCCTCCATGCAACTTCACTGGAATGAGATGTCTCCACAAAGTTCCAGAAGCCTACCCTCTGTGCCACGGTTTTGCCTGAAAACTGGCTGCAAGGTGATGCTCTGAGATCAGTCCTTCCAGCTCCCAACTCAGATCCTCAAAATCTGGGTTCCTATGGTTTGAGCTTGCAGTTATGATGAAATATTAGCATAGGAGATATTTTTCCTTCTGTTTTGGTTTCTAATCAAGGCAGCATGATTTCAGGATGATTAACGTACTTAGAGTATTTTCAAAGTGTTTCTTTCAAAACGTTCCCACTTGAGGCCATCTCTTATCACTTGGGCTCAGCTTGGTGCTTCTTGGGAATCTGCTCCTTTTTTTCTCTCATCTATGAAACCCCAAGCACAAGTCCTCCATTCAGATCCATAAAACTGAAAGTCTTGGGTGCAATTCCTTATGTAAAAGCCCTGTAGGTTGGGTTTTGTCCTTGGTCAGCCCAAAACAGGTTGTATTTGCAGTATTTGAGTATGAAATTAACCTTCTGAAACAACAGGCTCTCCTGCTACCTCCCCTCAAAAGAAAGAAAATAGAGAAAGAAAAGAAAATATCTTCAATGCACTTTGGTTTTCATTCATTGATCATGTAATCATTTGAAAAATACTTACTCTGTGTTGAACATTGCGCTGGGCATGAAGGACATAGAAAGTCAGATAAAATCTCATCCTCAAGGAGCCCATGGTCTGTGAAACTTGCCAACTGAGCCCCGGAGCCTGCAGAGCACTGAACTGTGCTGACCTCTCACCTCTCTTGGGCTCCATTTTGATGACCCTGTTTGCCTGACACTACTGTTCTCTCCACCCCATGTCCCAACTTTTCCTGTGAGATTTTTCTATCTTTGATCACACATTTTTCTCAGCTGAGAATATTTTACATTCTTGCTTATTCCAACTTACCCACTCTTCTAGTCCAAATGTGGGTGTCACCTCTCCTAGGAAGCCTTCTCTGACAACCCACTTCAGTGCTGGGTTTGTGCCCCTTCTGTGAACTCTCATGGCCCCCTAACTTATTGAGGATGAGGAAAGCTATCTTATTCTAAATATGCCTAAAATTAAAAAAAATACATGGCATGTAGTGGGTGCTCAATAATTATTCTTGGAACAAACTAGTAATCTGGAAAACAAACAAAAAATGAATTTTAAGAATTTTACAGGGGTTCCTATGAAGGTTAAATGAGTTGATATTTGTGAAGTGCTTAGAATAATGATTGTACCTTAAAAATGGATGTCAGCATTGAGTAATAAATGGTAGGATAAGCCTCATTGTAAAGGATTAAGGGAGAAAGGAAGAAGGCTTCCCTGATACAGCGTGGGAGCCAGGATAGAGGGGATACTTAGGAAATATTGTAAAAAAGATGAGTCCCAAAAGCAAGTGAGCAGGTGTTCTCAAGGTAGGTGGTGTCTATGAAGCAGAGCAAATATGCAAATGTGCAGAGATCACAGAGACCACTACAGGCTCAGGAAGATTTCACTTGCTCATGTACTTGGAGGAGAGCAGGTCTGAACAGGTATGTGTGGGTACATGATGAAAACACATTTTTAAGTGGCTACAAATGGCCCTAGGGTCCAGTGGAAAGGACGTGGAGGGAGAGTGAGGGTATTAGAAATTGAGGGCAAACTTAGACGTTCAGTCTTTCAATGGTCTTGTGTGGTCACTTCACTCTTCTTGACTTTAATTTCCTCACCTGCATAATTTGGGGAATGCACCAGCTTCGGTCTGAAGCCTCCCTCTGCCTTAGGTAGTTGGGGGATCTGGGGGAAACCAGGAGCTCCTTGATGGCAAGGGAGGGCCTTTTAGCTGGTGCCTGGCAAATGTTACTCATATCACCTCCATACTTCAATAGGATGGCTTCTTCCACGTGTTTAACTATGATTCTATTTCTTATGATATGTTATCAATGTATTGCTTCTCTATTACTATACCATTCCATGACAGT
This sequence comes from Aplodontia rufa, assembly GCA_004027875.1. Taxonomy (NCBI): domain Eukaryota; kingdom Metazoa; phylum Chordata; class Mammalia; order Rodentia; family Aplodontiidae; genus Aplodontia; species Aplodontia rufa. The sequence goes on from PVKS010003597.1 coordinate 62,589, forward strand.
TACTGCTCTTCTGTGATACTATGGATACTAATATACCATCACAGCTTCTATAACTACTATTTCTGCTGTATGACTATGGTGTTAGTACTATTGTACTGGTATTACTATCATATTACTTGTAGTGCTAGCGCTAGATTATTAGATCATTAGTGTTGTCTTACTACTATCCAGTATTTCCATACTGCTACTACTACCACCACCAGAAATAATAGCAAACATACGTTGAGATTCTACTCAGTGACAGACACCATATTTACATATACTGACTCTTAATTCTCCCAAAAACCCCAAGAGATGGGTTTTGCTCTGATTGCCTTTTTAGGACTTAGGAAACTGAGGCTGAGGGAGGCGAGGCTGGGGCTGAAATTCTGAAGAACAGCTTCAGAACCTATGCTCTCTTAGGGCTTCTGTGCAGGCCTGTTGAGTAATCAAATAGGAGACTGATTGTGGGAATGAAGTGGAGCTCATTTGCTGCTGTTCCTGAAATGTTATTTTAGTAAGAAGTGGTAGGGAGATGATTATCTACTGCAGATGGGAATAGAAGTCAGGGTTGGCTGAGTGTTTCTTTCAATCCAAGCCCTTCAGCAACCATTATGCAGCTCACAGTTCACATCTGAAATGAAAGACAAAATAGTTTTGCAGATTTGTTCTCAGTTCAGGAATATGGGACTGTGAGAATGAACATGTGCTGGTGTGCCCACTCTGGAATTATGTGAGTCCTCTTGAGATTAGTGCAAGGTGTATGCATGAAGGTCCCTGGGTTGTGCCCCCACATGTCTGGAGAGAGGGAGCTGCCCCCACGACTCCAGTGGAGGCTGTATGTATTTCTAGGATACTTAGCTCAAGTCTGTCAAGAGTATCCAACATTTTGGAAGCATGGGGAGAAGAATCATCATCCTGGTACTGAGGAATGAAGGATTTTTATGGATGAGTAACAACCTTTGTGTATTATCCACTTCTAAACCTTTTAGAAACATGTATGACTCCATTCCATAATTATTGCACCTACTAAACTAGAATTTCCCTCATTGGCCCTCTGATTGGATTTGGAGGCTGTGGTTCATCTTGCGGATCCTCTGTGCTCTGTCTTGGACTGCTGGACAATTTTGCTCTCACAGTTGCTGGATGTGACCCATTGATGCAAACAGAGGCAATTGCTCAGCATCTGAACAGCAGACCAAAAGGGGTGAAAAAAATGGAAGTCATGGTTAGTAAGTGACTGACCTCATTCCGCAGGAATTCATTCTGGAAAAGGAGCAACAGAACCTTATGACAGGCAGTAAGTCATCTGTAGGAATGTTTACCATGGAATTCTAGCAAAAGGAACAGCTCAAAAGACTTCCCGGGGAACACAAATAGAGAATGCTAAGGATCAAAGAGGGAGAACTGGAGCTCTTTCTCCTTGGGAGAGAGGCTGTCTCCTCCTGTTTGGGGTTAACTGGAGCTGCAGCACTTGAGAGATCCACATTGCTAGAATGGTGTTTATACAATAATCTTCTGGTTCTCAAATCGGCTTGGCTTAAAGGACCAGCTGTGGGATATATGTGGAAGAAGTGCAGAGCAAGCTGTCATTTAAGAAGCGTGGAGTTACGAATTATTATTTCCATTTTATGGAGGCTAAGAGAGATGAAGAAATTTTGCTAAGTTCATAAGTCCCAGAGTCTGTGCAAAGCCAAGGATACCTATCTCAAAATCCTGCATGTCTGTTTCTTGAGAACGGGGCCATGCAGTGTGTATATTTTTCATCCTTCATTGCACTGAGCACTGTCCTAGGTTGTTAGAGTCCTGGGATGTCAAGGTTGGAATGACCTTTAGCATCCCATGGTCTAGTCTTCTCACTGTTCCAGTGGGAATGGACCAAGAGAAGGAAGGGTCTTCCTCAGACTCCCACTAAGGCTAAGTCCAGAATAAAAGTTGGCTGACCCTCAGTTCAGAATGCTCCCTTGACCACCCACCCATATAAATGGATGCTTAATTTATTTTTCTGGTCAGTTAGAAATAATGTAAGAATTGGCAGATCATCTCTCCCTCCTCTAGGCAATTAAGTGCTAAACCCTAGGAGTTAACCCTTTGTCCCACTGTGGGTTTCCTGGCTGGTGGTTATCTGCATCCTGTTTATAAAGTCTTTCCCTTTCAGTACAGTGGGTACCAATGGTATGTGAGATGTTGGAGATGCAAAGATAAATCAGCTGTGGTTCTTGAGCTTCAGAAACTTACCAACAAATTCAGGAGTTGGTCCGGAGAATGGTCTGTTTTAATACAGTGCAGAATCATATGTAATGCATACCTATGGGGTATGGAAGCCAGATGAGGGCACCTTGTCCAGCCAGGGAAATTAGAGAGGCCTTCCTGGAGAATTTAATTGATTAAAGCAATTAATGATTTCACCTATATGACAAATATTTAGTAGGCACCTCTTCCATGCCAGATGCTTTCTCAGATACTAAGGAGTGTAGCACTAACGAAGTAAAAGTTTTCCTCAGTCCAGAGGGAGAAATGTAATGCATACAATTTAACAAAATCTTATTCAAAGTAGCAATAGTATGGGAGAGTTTAAAAAAGTGGTATGGGTTACAGGGTTTATTTGAAAGAGCGTGGCTTGGGAAATTCTATTTAAGGAAATGTTTTTTTGATTAGCAAATTAAAGAAGGTGACAAAGAAGCTTTGCAAATATCTGTGATAAGTGCTCTCCAAGAAGATGAAAAACACAGGACCAATGTGTTGAGTGAGGGTGATGCATCCTAATAAGGGGAAAACAAGGGTGGGTGGAGTGAGGTTATTGAGGGTTACTGTGGGAAGAGACAGAGACATAGACAAGGCCACAAGTGGGCAGATGGCACTTGTTATAGTTTCAATATTAGGTGTCCCCCAAAAGCTCATGTGTGAAAACATGGAAGAAAGTTTAGAGGTGAAATGACTGGGATATGAAAGCCTTAAGCTAATCAGTGAATTAATCCCCCAATAGGGATTAACTGGGAAGTAACTGAAGGCAGGAAGGGTGTGGCTGGAGGAGGTAGATCCCTGGGCAGGGATATGCCTTTGGGGTACACATTTTGTCCCTGGAGAGCAGAGTCTCTCTCTGCTTCCTGATTGCAATGCCCTGAGTCACTTCCTCCTCCTCACTCTTCCGCCATGATGTTCTGCCTCGCCTCAAGTCCCGAGCAATGGAGCCTGCCATCTAATGGACTGAGAACTCTGAAACAGTAAGTCCCCAAATGAACTTTTTCTCCTCTAAAATTATTCTTGTCAGGTCTTTTAGGCACAGCAGAGAAAAAGCTGATGAAAACAGCAGTCAAATGGAGAAAGGCTTTCTTATGGTTTCCCTTCTGTTTAGCTCCATTGGTGAAACCATGACATCATTACACAGGGAAAAACAAAGTTAGTGGCAGGTGAATCATTCTCCTTGCACAGCTGGAGATGCTTCTGTGGATTGCTGCTCATGAGGCCAGATTCCACCCAATCACCTCTCCAGAAAATTCAGTGCCCAGAGCCCCCAGCTGAGCACTCCCACCCTTCCTACTCCACATCCTACATTTTTCATCTCTTCTGTTTCTTTGACATGTTGCTAACATTCCCTCAAGGAGAGCTGCGACTCTTAGTAAAGCTGTCTCCATCAATATTTAGGCTGAATAGAAAATGTGCCAGAGATGCAAAGAATCTGTCCAGCGGGAAAAGGGACTTTCTCTTTGTTGTTCCTTCAGGCTTGTAATTTAATTCCTGGATACGTGTTGTTGAATAATACATAACTATCAATTTACCTAAAAGAGTCTGTAGAAACTTTAGCCTCTTCATCCTCTGCTATACCCCACACGACATTTTCTTCTTACCTTGAAGTATATGTTCCTTTTTTTGACTTTTATTCCTCTCTTTCTTCTTGATTCCCCTGTTTCTGATCCCCTGTTTCTGTGTCAGGCTCTGTTACACTCGTCCCTGCAGAATCTACATTCTTGACCTCTCCTAGTCTCATAGACACTTGTCAACTTATTTAACACAACCTTCTCCTCTTCATCTGCCTTCCCTGAGTCTGTTCCCATGGAGGTCAACATAGTCTTCATATTACTAAACTCAGTGGCCATCTCTCTGGTGCTTGTTTTATCAGACCTCTTCACTGAAATGGAAGATGTGAATTGGTCCTGGCTGAATCAGCGCAAGTCTTTTAACATCTGTTTGCTCCATTCCTCTAATTGGACCACTCTGACTGTCCCTTACACTTTTAGCTTCCTGTGGGTGACATTTTTGATGCTCTTTTCTCGAGGTCCACCCACTTTGCCACCTTCCTCTAATCTTTGCCTGGACTTTGACTCTGATGGCTTCAGTATCTCTGTGCCCTGTGTGGACCTGAGAGCTGGCTTCTATCCTTCTAGCCATGGGCGGGAAATGCTACATCCCAGCCAACTCCCACCTCTAACTGGTTAATGGGGGTTAAAGTGACCTTGCGTATACCTTATTTGTATTCCAGTCCCATCTTTAGTTTTCTCTTTACATGTTTCCACATCCTCTTCCTAGACATTTCCCTGGGAAGCAAAGAAGCCATGCTCTCCTGATACTTGTGTGATAGAAATTATTCCTCTTGAATGCTTGATGATGACACACTTTGACTTAATTTAGCTTTTTCAACCTTGAGAGAAACTCTAAAGCAGGAGGAGTGTTTAAACTGCCGATTTAGCATAAGAAGCTCTTTTCCAGACCTGGGGGTAAGAGGAACTCTTATCTTCTCTTTAATCAAATCAATTTAGGCTGAAAAGAAGGCCAAATTGACAGCCAGCATTTTGCTAGCATCTGCCTCTCTAGGCATCCATGATTTCCCCCTGTTTTATTTGGATGAGGCTAGTTGCTGGATTTTCATCAACAGGCACCAAATGAACTAACAGCATACAAAAATAGAAAGTGCTCAAGGCCGTTCAGGGAAAGATGAGGGGCACAGACCTTTCAGATGTTGTTATGTTTAGATCTGGAAAGTCCCCCAAAGGCTCCGGGTTGAAGGCTTGGTTCCCAGAGCAGCAGCGTTCAGAGGTGGGCTTTAAAAAGGCGATTGGATCATGATGACTCTGACCTTCCAATGGATTAGTATATTAATGGATTTGCAATTTAATGGGCTATTTGGAAGGTGGTAGAAACTAGAATTGGGGCTTAAAGGGAGGAATTAGGTCGTCCAGGGACATGCCCTTGAAGGCTATGTCTTGTCCCTTGCTTCTTCCTTTCCTTCTTTGCCACCATAAAGTGAAAAGCTTTGCATTCCCAAACCCTCCCGGCTCTAGTATTCTGCCTTCCTTCGTGTCTACCATGAAGGGACCGATCATCCATGTACTGATACCTCTGAAATCGTAAGCCAAAACAAATCTCTCCTCCTTCTACATGTGTTTTTCTACTCCAGTATGTTGTGTCAGCAACAGAAGCTGACTAACAGTTGTCTGTAGGTATTATCCTCTATGATTTTAACAGATGAACGAAGAAGATCAAAGAGAGGCTATAACATGCCCATGGCCACTCAACTCAAAATAGTAACCAATGGACTATAATCCTGATCTGTAGCATCAAGAGCAATGGCTTTTCCAAGCACAAAGTATTCTGGAAGCTAATGAGTCCCTTGGTGTTTCTCTAGTGACACCACTGGTCAGCTGGTTCATCCAGCCCCTCCACATCTCCACATCGGCCTGAAGAAGGCCTGTGTTCTTGTCTCCTTTTCTCTTTGTAGATATATGAAAGGGTCTGCCTGGTGTGAGTGGGGGAGGACACGGTGATTAGGTGCTTCTAATGTTAATTTCAGATGCAGCGTTGGAAAATCTGTGACTTCTTACACCTAAACCATGTTCTCCAGCCATGCTTTTTATCTTCTTTCAATGATGACTCTAATTTTAAATTCTGTGGTTGATTCTGAATTTGGTGGAGAGAGGAGAAAGGAGTGTCATTTTTTGGGGTACTCAAGACCACAATAACAGTAACTTATTGTTCTTTATAGCCACATATCTTGTACATTTATATCTGGAAGGAGCTTATTAGTGGCCCAACTCATTTGCTTTGGAGTTGATAGTGTTCAAAAGCCAGAGAAGAAGTCACTCAGAAAGTTAGTTAGCGGGAGGTAGCAGGAACCTAATCCCAGGATCAGAGCACTTCATCCAACCCACACAGCCATGATGCACCTTATGCAGTTCCAAGTTGAAACAGGAAATGCTTATTTGGAGTAACATAACTCATCACATTGAGGATTTCCTAATTTGCATTTCAGTCGGGAAATCACAGATGCCTCTGTATCTACCTCATTTCGACGGCCCCCTCATGAGGATGGCCTCTCTCACTGTCACATCTTTGCATTCCTATCCCAGCTTCTGGCATCCAACTTCCCTGACAGGAATGGAAAATGAGTTGCAGCTGTTCAGCTTCTCGGTGGAGGGAATCAAGTCTTAATCCTAAACTGAGCTCATCCCCGGGAAAAGCTGTAGTGCAACGAGAAAGGGCTGGTGACTACAATGCTGAATACCCTTGCTTCCTTTCAGTCCTGCTGTGTGCCCACGGCAGTCTCATCTCTGCAAATTGGGTTACTGCATCACTCGCCAGAGATTTTTCCTATAAATTAACAAATCTAGCTTTCAGAATTGCATTTTTTTAAAAGAGAGGACAGTGAGAGAGAGAGAGAGAGAGAGAGAGAGAGAATAATTTTTTTTGAGTTTTTCACATGGCTTTCATTGCTCTGACACTTAGCTGTGTACGTGGGTGCTGGGGTTTGAACTTGTGTACTTGCACATGCCAGGCAAGTGCTGTAACTGCCGAGCCACCGCTCCAGCCCTCAGAATTGTATTTTGACCCATCTAGTTTTCATTGACATTTTATTTTTTTATTTTTTTTCAAATTTATTAGAAGTATATAGCGATACAGGATACAGTCGAGGGGGAAACATTATCAAAACAGTAGGAATCAATGTACATAAACTTTGTTATCCAGGGGTAATGCCAAAGCATTTTAATTTTGTGTTCCCTGATTCTTCTTCTCAACTGCTAACTTGCACGCATCTTTCACTTTGAAAAATTTTACAGAGTCTCCTGGCTTTGATGCTAGGTACCAACTAATTTACCTCTATCTTTATGGCTTCGAAGTGCCAGCTAATTTTTATTGAGTAATTACATATGCCAGATAGTGTGCTAAGCATTTTGTATGTGTGCTTAACAGGTCCTCATCACAACCTATGAAGTAAGTACCCTTTTAATCCCCATTTTCTGCATGGGAAACTGCAATGTGAGGAATTTTTCTAACCTTTCTGAGATCACACAACAGTAAGTGGTGGAGCCAACATTTTAGATCTGTTTATCCAAGTTTCTAGGTTGGCCTTTAGCCCTGGGTTACAGCATGATCTCCATGCACAAGGGTCTGGAAGATGTCTTTATTCTCTCCTGATATGTTATGCCATTTTTATTTGGTATCTAATGTGGAAAGGGTTTGAGCCCAGGTCCTGGGTCTCTAAGACCATTTTACAGAAGAAGATATGTGATGGTTTTCTGGAAGGCCCTGCTAGTAGGGAGGAGAGGGCTTTCTGGGCTAGAGGACAGTGGAATTGACAGCTTTCACAGAAACCAAACAAGGTACACATTTAGTCCAAGTTCAATGCCAAGGTGAAGAACTGTGATAGATGATTCTTGGAGGAATATTTAGAAGTTTTCCAGTACTGTGTAACTAAAACCCTTCCCCACAGATGACCATTAGGTCTGAAGATCTCCAGCAATACGGAGTATGAGACTGACCCTGAAGATCCTGTGGCTGACTGGTGTCCCAGATTGACCCAAGTTGCTATCAGGCCCCTGGTAGTCAACAAAAGGGATTCTCAAGTTCAGGTGAGGTAAAATCTTAAACTATATGCAATCCAGAGGGAAAGGATTAGTGTGAGGATGCCTACAGAAATAAAAAAAATGTGAACAGAATTTATCCCTAAGATAGAAGAGTAGGGATACTGTAACTAGCCCTTTATGGAAAATTAATATGGCCTGCTTCATTAATCCTGGCATCATGGATCTAGGATTTGTGTTCTGATATACAAAGTGGACTTTTGGAGGTATTTGCCAATGCAGCTGAGTCTGAAGGGTCAATAGGAGTTATGCAATAAAATAAGAAGGCAAAGGTTGGTTTTCCAAAAATAAATCATCTACTTCCTGGTATCAGTTAGGATGTGTTTGGTAACCAGTGACAGAAAATCTGACAGACAGTGGGAGAAGCAACTGGGAGGCTACCATTTGCACCTGTCAGGAAGTCTGTCTGTGCTGAATGTGTCTTCCCTGCAGTCATCTCAGATTAGTAGTCACAGTTCTGGACATCTCTTTCAAATTCTAACCAGGAAGAAGGAGAATGGGCAACATCACCTACACTCAATCCTTTTACCCAAAGAGCAGAAGTTTCCCTAGAATACCTGGTAAATTTCCACTTATGCTTCATTGTCCAAAACCAAATCATGTCAGCCCTCTTGCTTGCTTTTCCAACATCAACAGAGGAGGCAGGTGGGGAAAATGACACTGGGAATGGGGGATAATTAAGCCAACTGGCATGCATCTTCCATAGCAACCCAGCTGTCTGGGAGCTTCATGAAGGGCACATTGGCATTTGAGTTATTTTCATATTTCTTCCAAGTACTCCAAGTGTAGAATATAGTATCATGCCCAAAGAAAGGATAACACAGAACATTCATTGTAGGAACAAATAAATTCAGTTCATTTCAATGGCATTTTAAAATTAAGCATGGCCCATGTGCTGGAACTATATAGTTACAGGTCAAGGACCATAGGGTCTGAGGTCTGCTGGACAGATGTGTTCCAATATGCAATGGTAGATAGTATGATGTAAGAATGCACAGGAGCTATTTGAGGGAACCCAGAGAGGGAATCTGACCCATCCTAGGGGTGGAAGAGGGCAAAAAGGGACTTCATGAGGATAGTTTAATTTATGCTTAGGTTACAAATGACCCCTAGCCTCAAAATGTAACCACAAGGTTTGTTTCTCTATCACGCCATGTGGCTTAGCTGTGGCTCTCTTCCACTTCCCTTTGCATCTGCCTGGGACCCACGCTGATTGCGCAGGCTCTGTCGGGAACATTGGCAGAGGGAAGAGAGAACACAGCAACCACACAGGGACTGTTAGAAGCTGCTCCCCAGGAGGGACAACATTGCTCCAGCTTATGCTTTCTTGGCTAAAACATGCCATGAGATTCCAGAGTCAAGAGGACGAGGGTGTAGAAACGTCCATGTGAGGGGCACAGAATGGGTGAGCACTACTGTCCACCACAAAGAGCCAGGCAGGGTCTGATTGTATCTCTGTTCCCTTGGATCTGCTTCTCCCTCTTTCTCCTTGTCCTCTGTTCCCTCGGATCTGCTTCTCCCTCTTTCTCCTTGTCCTTGTGACCAGCCATTCACCTCCCACGGTGTGGGAGAGCTGTAGGCTGAGCTGAACGGCCAGGGAGCTGGAGGAGCCAGAAGACTGACTTCATCTCCACCTGGTCCAGCAAGGGAGACTGAGGGAAGGAGCCTGGATCCAGGGCCAAGAACATCCTGGCAGGATGTGGTTTTTTCAAGAGCTAGAAAGATGAATTTTGCCATCTGTCTTTCCCAATGCTGTTCAGGGGGGGAGTTATTCCAGAATAGAGAGGCTGGTGGTCCAGACCCCTCAGAAAAGGACTGACTCCTGGCACATAGAGGGACTGGTTGGAAACTGTGCTGTGGTCAGGGACAATGACCAGAACCTTCATTTGTTGTCAGAAAGAATAAACATGCACAGATACAGTTTTAGCACATAAAAAACCAGTGTGTCAGTGTGACCTGAATTTTTAGAGCTTTGGGTGAAAGACCAATTTTACCCAAAACTCTAAATTTTTCTTCTCCATTAAGGCATTTCAAGTTCCATTCTTCCTGCTTCTAAGCTGTGTTTGTGTACTCTGGATTCAAATCCTGTTTGAAAGCACTATTTGGAAAATCTGTGTTAAGATCATCTGTTCCTAAAATACTCACAGAATCTTATTTCCTCAGTAGGTACTAAGAATCATCTCATTGCCTCCCAGCCTGGAGGGAGGTGGAACACCTGGCTGTTAAGTTGGACACCCTAATCAGGGCCCAGGAAAGCTTACAGGGAGACAAGAAGGTCTGAAAATAGTGTGGTAAGTGGGGAAACATCTTATCTCCAGTGTTTAGATGACAATATGAACAGAATGACTTTGGTTGTAAAGGATTATACTCAAAAACCATCTGAAAAAAGCCACCTCCTCAGTGGACACACAATCTATCCTATAGATATTTCCCCAGTTGTAGGCATGGTGCACCCCACCATTGCATCTTGGCCTGCCACTCAGGAGAAGTGAGTAAGTAATAAATTGTTCAAAACCTCTCGGCTATGTCCTCCAGTTTCTTTCTGTGGCATTGCAAAACAGTATGCTTGGGTCATTTGCATCCCTGGAGTTGAAGACTGGCTAAAAGGATTAGGATTTAGTTTCATTCCTGGTTCTCGAATATTCTTGGGCCCTCAGGCGGTCAACTTCTCTAAATTTTGATTTCTCCACCTGTAGAATGGGATACTGATCATAGCTCTACTGCTCACCTAAAGGACTATTGGGGTAATCAAATGAGAGCTTTTATTTATTGAAAACTTACTGGATAGCGGACATTCGGTTTAAGATAAGTGGGGACACCTGATCATTCCTCAGAGTTATGTAAGTACAAGGAATTATCATTGTTGTAGTTCAATATTTGAGAAAATTATACTTGGGTCCACAAAGCTACTCCATATGGAAGCTATACCATGAATCCTGGCACTAAAATCTCTGCCTACGGCAGTGGAATCTTAATCTCTGGTCATCAGTTTTGGATCATAAATCTTCTGAATGGAACTTGTCTTTTCTTAATTGCCAATATTTCCCAACTGAATTATTGCAGCACTGTCTTACCTTGTCTCTCTGTCCCCAATCTCAACTATCCCCATCAATTCTCTGTAAGACAAACAAATCTAAAGATATTTTGCTTCTGCAGAAAATCCTCCCATGACTTCCTGCTCTTTTGAGAAGTTCATATCTTTAGATTATTTTGAGATTCTTTAAAGCCGGGCCCTTGCCAGTATCTTCAGACTCATCTCCTTTTCCCCAACAGCTCTGTGTGTGCACTCACACACATCACCCCATAATCTACCTTGCAGTCTGGGTGCCCAAACTCCTGAAGCCATCCCAGCACACTGGGCCTTCACCTGGTACCGTCCAGAACATCTTTGTCCTGCAACATCCTATGTACCTGCAACCTGAAAGTCCCTCACTTCCTCTGGGAACCCTTGCACGATATTCCTCTTTTTTCTTTAGCCTGTATCAAGCCTCACATCTAATACTTGTAGTTCCTATTATGCATTGTTTCATTTTCAGATTGAGATTAGACTCCGAGCTCTTTGAAGGCAGGGACTGAATCTCATTTATTTCCTCCATTTTTCTCTTCCTTGTTTTCACTGGGAGTACATGAGTCCCTACGTTGGGCTAGGCACTTATTCTTAAGATGCTTGTGGTGACAGGTTCAGTATGTGCCTGGGACAGAGCAACAGGTAGGAGCAATGTGCGAATCAACCAGTGAGTCAGTCAGTCCAGACAAAGTCAGCAGCCTTCTCTATTATCACAACCCATTTGGAGGTTCAGGAGATCATTACCTATATTAACATAGCTGTACTTGTTAAATACACTTACTTTCTTTTGCTTTGCTTTACCCTCTGATAGAGAAACATCTTAGTGGTAAAACACAACCACGTTTTTGAAGGCTGTATCATACAATTGGTGAATTATCCCAATTTAGCTGATTATTTGACTTTTTTTCTTACTTTTTGTTAGCATCTCTCCTAGGTGGTAGGAAACTCATGGGAATAAGGGCCAAGACCCTGGGCACTCACAAGATGTACTCTTTGGGTGACTCACTTATCCTCAAAAAGCCTCATTGCGCTCATCTGTAAAAAGGAAATGTCAATATCTAGTCTTGTGAGGAATGCCCCAAAAGATGTAGAATGCGTTCATGACATGGTTATTAATGAAAAATGGATTCTGCAAAAATGTCTCTCTGTCTCTTCTAAACTCACCCTGCCAGGAAAAGACTACAAAGAGAAGAAGAGGACTGTGAATAAGAGCAAAGAGATCTTATTCACTGAGAAGCAAGGGAATTAGGAGCAATGCCTAAAGGAAGGTCTTTACATCAGCCTTATGATTATTGGCATATTATTAAGGCTTGTTGCTTATCTATACATAATTATTATCTTTTATTTTCTCTGGGAGAGTTGTGATGGCTGAGTAGAAGACTGCTGGTAAGGGAGTGTCAGTACATTACCTTCACTCTAATTCTGAGCTGTTTTATCTCTGTTGACTGGTCCAGACTGGCATAGATACCAAGAGGCAGTGGTAGCCCAGTTGGTCTCCTGGGTATGACTTGCAAATTATGCACTTCCACAGAATGTGGCAAGGACAGGAGCCAGACCACACAGCACCATACTTTCATGCCAAATGCAGAATCCAAGCATGTTTTCCGACACGTCTGAGCCTCCCTGGGGGCCTTCTTTGCAAGGAGAAGAGACAGACTAGGATTTTGTTTCTATCCTTCCCCTGTGAGTTTAAATGGAAAAGCTAAGTTACTGGTGACCGATATAACAGCATAGGGCATTGTTGAAACTCTTCCCATATTCCCATTATACACCATTTCCAGTTACAGAAAGGAGCGGAGATGTTGTGGGTTCTGTTGTGAGAAGGTCCTTCTACTGGAATGCAGGTCTCAACATGGCAGGGTGATAAGTGTTGTGACCTTGTACAATTTACATTAATTGTCATGGCCCTGATGTCTCTCACTCTAGGGAAAGCTAGAGACCATATGTGAGAAAGGAAGGTCATGCCTGGAACTTAGGCTCTGGTGTGGGAGAGAATATGTGTAGGGTGCAACTGTACTGTGGACCGGTGCCTGGCATTGGGCACATTATTTGAATTCTCTGAGGCCTCATTGTTTCTATTACATTGGAGTGACAGTTGATCCAAAGGTTTAAAGCAACATGAAGATTACGAGGGGCAAAGCGTGTTAAGTGCTATAGTCCATCACCTGACACACACTATAGAATCAGCCCTCTTCTGCTACCATCACTGTTAGAAGCAAATACTTACTAGGACCTGAATATGTTCAATAACCTCGAGTGCGTTTTCACATTTAATCCTCATGTAGCAGTGGGTAGGAGATATTGTTCCAAAGCTGAGTGTCAAAACCATTAGCCTGAGAGGGTTCAAATAACAACCACAAAGTCCTGTGAGTGTGAGCAGAAGACCTGGAATTTAAAGGAAGCATGCTTGGATACCAAAACCTATTGAAGGCCTTGATACTGAAAGATACTGACCAGGTAATACACAGCTTCCCCTTTCAAACTCTGAAGGTCACTGATTAATCAAATGGAACCAATTAATTTCAGATTAACAAAGACTTCACAAACACTTTGGGTGTGTCTAATACAATGAGGGATGAAGAAAAATATATTGTCCAGTCCTTGGCTACAAGTTTATTGTCCTTTTGATGGTGTAAGACAGAAACAGAGATTGGAGTGTTGATACTACATGGTGGGGGCTGGAGTGCTGGCTCAGTGGTTATGGTACTTGCCTGGCATGCACGAGGATGCAGGTTCAAACCCCAGCATCACGTACACAACAGAGTGTTAGAGCAACGAAAGCCACATGAAAAACTAAATAAAATTGACTCTGTCCCTGTCCCTCTGTCTCTTAAAAAGAACATACTACATGGTGCTCTGGACTCGAGTGCTTCTGTGTTCAAAGGCAGTGATTCCTGGCACATGAGCTCTAAATATCTTCCAAGAAGGGCCCAAGAAGCTCATTGTAGACTCTGGGAGAGACAGGAGAGCTGTTGTGAACTAAGGCTGCTCTCCCAATCTCTGGTGGCCACTGTAGATCCCCAGGAGCCAGCTCAGAAGCCTTCTCTGGAGGCCCTACCTTGTGTCCAGGTGGGTGCTTCTCCTTCAGTGCTTTGTTGCTGACTGTTTGCTTGACTGCTGCCTTTGCTAACTAAGAGCTCCTTGAGAGCAGACAGGTACCCAGGGCTGCATTCTGGGTGGAAGATGCATTCCACAAGTCCTGAACTTTGCTACCGTCCTATGCAGCCATGGTCTCAGGATGCATTGTGAGCACTGTCCCCACCTTACCATGTGTTTCAGTCAGCTTTTCCACTGCTGTGACTAAAAGGCCTAGCAATGATAGTTTTAGGAGGAAAAGTTTATTTTTCATGGTTTCAGCAGTCTTGGTGCATAGAATGCCAGCTCCATACGTTGGGGCTTGAGGTGAGGGTGAATATCATAGTGGAAGGCATGGCTCCAGGGAGCAGAGAGAGAAACTCCATACCAGATACAAAGTATACATTCACTGATTGGATTAAGGCTCTTAAAACCCAATCATGTCACCTCAACCTTCACTTTGTCACGCATTAGCTTTTGGGGGACACCTCATGTTCAAACTACATCACGATGCTTGCTTTGTGCTAAGTTTTCCTCTGCATCCAGATAGCTCCTTGACTTAGTGTTATGGATTCAATGATTTTCTCCCCTGCAACTCGAATGTTGAAGCCCTACCCCTTAATGAGGTGGTACTGGGAGATGAGGCCTTTGGGAGTTCATTAGAATTAGATGCAGTCATGAAGGGAGAGTGACTATGATTGGAATGAGTGCCCTCACAAGAGACTTGAGAGAGCTTTTGTTATCTTTCTGCTTCTGCTGTGTAAGGACAGGGAGAGAAGATGGCCATCTGTGGATCAGCAAAGTACCCTCATTAAACAGTAGATCTGAGTCCTTAAACTGAGACTTTCTAGCCTCTAGACTGTGAAAAATAAATGTTTATTGTTTATGTCACCCAGTCCATGGTATTTATACAGCCTGAATGAACTAAGACCCTCAGGAAGCTCTCTGTGACCTCCTGGAAGCTCATCATCATCCTGTAGCATTTTGGGGACCATTGCAAGCCCAGACTTCAGCGGGTTTCCAGAACTAGTAGGTAAAAAGTTAAGGCAAAGTTGGCACCCACCTATTCCCGGTCAGGGTATGCTGTGTTTTCTCTTATCTATAGGCTTTTCACCCCTCCTCTTGGTCACTTCCATAACTCCTCTCCTTTCTGGTCCAGCATAAAACCCCTGCGTCCAGGGAGGCTTTGTCCTCTTAGGTCCTCCTTCTTTGGGCCTCCATCATCACAGTACTCATTATGCTACGATTAATTGTTCAATTATCTTTCTCTCTACATTGTCAGTCATCTTTAGTTTTGATTACTCAGCCAAAAATTTTTTATCAGAACTTTAGAGGACTTTGAATTTTGGAGACATTGGAGACACTGTTCATAATACTGGTAGTTTTCAATAGAAGACAATAGAAAGTGGAGGGAAATGTCTAGGCTGTTTCTCAGCGTGCCCCAGTGGAGGTCCCTGGGCTGACAGCAGCCTTATGAGTAAGACAGGACGGAGGCTGGGGAGAAGCCCAGCCATGGAAAACCTGACTCACTCGAATGCTTGTGCATGAGCCAGTCCTGGACAGGAGAAATAGCATGTGATCTCATCAAAGCTCCCCGTCTTTGCTCGTGGCCATACATTCTGCATGTGCAATTGTGTGTGTATGTGTACAACTATGTGTGTGTGCATCTGTGTGTTGCCTTCCACCTGACCACGCAGTGTCACACGGGGTTTCCGCTGCCTCTGTGTATCTTGCACATCACACTTTGTCTCATCCACAAAAGCAGAGCCCGAGGCTCGAGGAGGGACTTGCCCAAATGGTAGAGCATCAGCAGGTGACCTGGGTCTTCTGATGCCCACGGCAGCTTCTTTATTCAGACACCATAGAAATACGTGCTTGCTCTCAACTCTTCTAGAATTCGGTGCATCTCACTGTCTTGAATTTTGCCATGAAGGTTTGCAGTAGTGTTCCATAGTGGCAGCAAAAACCCACCCTAAGCTAAAAGTAGGGAAAAAAAAGACCAAGTACAGAGGAAATACAAATATGCAAATCCTCGTATTTGCATCACTGATGTATTTGAGCCTTAAATGGCTGTTTCATAGCATCTAAAGCAACACAGGCAAATAGATTTGGTCATTTGCTCTCAGGAAATAGCAGTTCCTGAGCCAAAGATATGTTTTGTGTGTATGTGTGAGAATTTAGACCTCAGAGAAGTCATTTCAAAGGGCTTTAGCATTTATTCAACAAATATTTATTTACTGGGTATTATGTACCGTGCAGTATGCTAGCACATGTATACAGAGGGTGAGCAAGCACTGTTCTCATCCCCAGGAACGTAGTCTAGAGGGAGAGAAAGATGTTAAAAAGCAGGCTCTGTTGTATATCATGATAAGGGCAGTAGCTGTAAGGGTAAGGCGATAGGAGAGAAAATGGAAGGACTTGGGGTATTTTGGGAGTAATGGACAGTCTCCGGACAAAGTGACATTGCAGGCTAGAATGGAAGAGTGACTAGATTTCAACAGAATTGAGTTTCAGGAAGAATAGAGATCATGTTCATCAAGGACAGCAGACGCAAAGGCCCTGTGGCAGATAAGAGCCTGGTGCATTCCAGAAACTTCAAGGACAGCCTATCAATGGGTACTTCCAAAGGTAAGGGGGGCAATAGCCTGAGATAAGGGTGAGCATAGGAGGGGCCAGAAGCTCCTTCCTTGGTAAGATCGATCCTTCCTTCCTTCCTTCCTTCCTCTCTTCCTCTCTCCCTTTCTTCCTTTCTCTTTCTTCCTTCAAGGTACTGGAAATTGAACCCAGCGATGCTCTATTACTGAGCTATATCCCATTCTTCCTGCATCGCTGCCTTTCTTTTTTTTACAGACAGGGTCTCACTGATTTGTGGAGGCTGTCCTTGAACTCATGATCCTCCTGCCTCAGCCTCTCAAGTTGCTGGGATTACAGGCATGTATCACCATGCTCAGCAAAGACATGGTCTTTATCGTGCAGGAGGAAGTCACTAGCTACTGAAGAATCTGAGAGAGAAAGTGGCTGATCAGCCACCTCTCTGGCTGTTAGAGTCAGAGGCAGGAGAAGTGGGCAGGGACAGAGAGGAGGTCATCTGATAATACACTGAGAGGACACATTCAAAGGACATTCTAGAGACCGGGACTCCTCAAGCTCAGGGCAACCACCACGCATTGGGAAAGGCAGTTCCACCCGGAAGAATTGTGGACCATACCCCTCAAACTTCCAGCTCCCAGAAATCGGGACCTGCATGAGAGGGGTGAGGCAGACATGCAGCCTTCGTCAAAGTGATTGGTAATGTCCTTCCTGACTCATCTTGCCAGGCAGCAGAAGACATTTAGAGAAAATGTCCACACTCAGTAAACTGAGTGTGTGTAACACCATCACTACAGCTCACATCTGGGAGTTTTCAGTAAGTAATTGCTCAAAAAAAAAAAAAGAAAAAAGAGAAAGCTATTTTCAGTCCCTTTTCTGTTGTAAGTGGGGGGTTTGGTCCCACAGTTGTGTGGTGCGAAGGCAGACTTGACAGCTTCTGGCAGAGCAAGGCACAAACATTTCCTGCAGACTTTTTTCCGAGTAGCTGGGTCTCCCTCCACGGGCAGATGTTGGCAATCCTCGGTGACTCACTTCTAAGAGGCTCAGCCTGTCGTGGTTTCTCAGAAAGGAAGAAACCTGGCCCCAGGCCCAGGGCTGGTGACATAGTGGCTTCTCCCCTGCTTTTTTTTACAGTTGCCCCAGTGGGCACATGTGTGCCCAGAATTTGTCTGCTTGTACCAAAAGACAATGAAGGCTTGTTCCTGCATCCAAAACGATGACTTCATGGTTCCCTTGAGGCAGAATAAGAGTTGGCATGGGGACGTAGGAAATGGAGCTTAAGGGGCACATTAAGAAGACTGAGTTTCACACTGGGGAAAAGCTGGAAGCTTTCCTATCTGGGAAACTGTAAAGTCCAAGACATTAACTATGTTGGCAATAAAGATCCGAGTTTCCTCCCATTTTGCTAATTGTAAAAGGAATTACGAGTTTCCATGCCATTTGGGGTACGTGTGTAGACTTGTTTTCCTTTGCTATGCTGAAAGCATGATGTAGAACACAGTCCCTTTTAACATTTTTTGACAATGGCTCGTAGTCAGAAGTACATTTTATATGGTGACTCTGGATATACATGTGTGCTGAAAAAGACCTCATGAAAAATACCGTTGTAATGCATAATGCACAATTCCTATGGTATTTTGTTAGATTATCTCATTTGAAAAAATCTTCTTGTGACCCAACATGTTGGCTTTGTGACCCCCTAACCATTTGGGACTTGCAGTTGGTAAACACAGACATTGAAGAAAGAGTATAGGTCTTTTATGTCCAGTCTTAACACCCGACTCTCCAGTGTAAGTTGTTGTAGGAGGTTTCCTGAGCCATAGCATATGAGTTAGCATGGGCGAGGGTATGCTTCAGTAACAAACACATCCATCATTTCAGTGGCTTACAACAGCAAAAGTCTATTTCATAATCATGCTACATTGGGTCCTTTCTGTGACTCAAAGATCCAGGCTTCAAGGGCTGCCATGCCAATCACGCTTCCCCTTCTGCTGTGAGGGAAATTGGACTTCTTGGTTCTGACTTTTTCTTGCTATGCCAATGGGGTCAAATCATACAACATGAGTTGGCTTCGTGGACATATGACTTGTCCAGTAGGGTAGGTCCCTATGAGCAGGAGGACTTTGTGTATGGATCTGCTCTCACTGTTGAAATTCTTAATAGTGTTTTATTTTTTTTTCTTAATAATTTTAAAACAAGAAGCCTCACCTTTTTGTTTTGCACTGAATGCACAAATTATGTAGCTGGTCTGCAAGCAATCTCTTAGAATCTCCATTTGCTTATCTGTAAATGGATTAATATTGCCAAGCTCACAGGGTTCTCAAGAGGATGAAAGGAGGGCATGGTAGTTATGTGTGTTAGTTAGAACTATTTTTAACTTCTGGCCTCATCTTCAGGTGTGCCTCCATAGAAAAACCTTACTTGGTCAAGTTAGTATCATCACATTGGAGAAGTTCATGTCCCTGTGTTGACCTCTCTGCTCTCTTCTGTTTATGTGAATTCACTGTTCAAGACCTGACTGCCCAAAACACTCTTGAAAACTGCGCCATTCATTGGCCCTTCTGCTTGTGTTTCCTCTTCTCCCTTGACACCTCCAAGCCTGATCCAGGACCTCTGTACTTGCCCGGAACAGTCATGGATCTCCTCAGTAGCTGCCCTGTCTTCCGTTGGCCCTTTTATCCTGCTCTCTAAGATGCCTGGCTCATCTTCCCATTATCGTAGAGGGCATTTTCCACCGTGCCTTTCCCATTTCTAGAAAGCGTCAATGGCTTCTGTCATCTAAGGTACTGGCCTTCATCTTGCACTTAGGGTCTGCTCCTGAAGTCCCCTGCCTTGCCTCCTTTTCCTCTTCTGCCCTCGCACACTTCTTCTGCCTTCCTGTTCTACACATTATCTCTGAAATAGAGCTCTTCTGCTGTCCTTGGTTTCGAGCACAGTCTCTTTCTTCTTCTGAAATGCCTTGCCCCACCCCTTGCTTGGAGGAATCTAACCTACCTTTCACTTCTTTGCTGAGGTCGGATCTCCTCTCCAAAGAATATCTCCCCAAAATGCAGGCTCAGGATAAAAGACCCCCTCTTTCTGAATGCCTGTAGTGTTTCTTAGAATTTGGCATGCGTTACATACGTGGTGGGTGATTCATCTGGTGTCTAGGCTGCCTTTTCTGCTGTGTTCCAGAGAATAAGCCCAATATAAGATACACTTGCTGTATCTGTGACACACTGTGGAACCCCTAGAGTGAAGGACTCCTGCAGAGATTGCCTGTGGCTTTTCCTGGTCCCTTGATCTGGTCTGAATCATCCTTCTTCCTTTGAACCCTCTTGGCACTTTGTACGTTCTTCTGATATAGCACGCAATACTTTCCGTGGGAGTCATTCCTTGATGTGACTGGTCTTCCCACTAGATATATCTTATTCACTGTTGCAGCTCTTGAAGGAGCTAGTGTCAATCAAATCAATACCCAATGGATGGTGGTTGGATGGATGGTTGGATGGGTGGATGGAAGGAGGGGTGCTCAGGTGGAAATGAGAAGTTTCTGGCCATTGTGGATGTGTATGATGGATAGGGATGTCCACGTATCTGTGTGTGCAGGACAGGCTAGGCAGTGATAATAATTTATTCTACATTCTTGTTGACTCCAGGCCATAAATATGTGCTTCTCATCCAGTGAAATTCTTCTGTGGCTCAGCCATAGCCCTACTCTATTTCCTCTTCATCTTGGACTCAAGGCTGATAGAGAAGTCCCAAACTGTGACATGCTGGCCTGTGGCAGAAGAAGAAAGAAGATGGATGCAATGGCATTCAAATCATCTGTGGAGAGATGGCTGTGTCCTCTCAACTTACGTGCAGTTGACTGAAGCAGGTCTCATGGCCACAGGGAAGGTAATGCTCTCCGGGGGGGTGGGGCAATGGAAGGGACATTCTGATGAGAACGCAGTATTCTAGACTGGGCTTCCTACGGTGAGAACTCCACTAGCATAGGACATTGGTCTCCATGTACCCATACACTCTCTGGCTGCGGAGTGCATTCACTTGGTAAGTTAGGGTCCAGAAATAGGGGTGCTGAGCTTCACATTGGTCCCATCTTTCTTATTGGTCATGAGCTGCCTCTAGGGAGCATGCTTTCTACCTTGCCCTTTGAGGGATCAAGGGGAAGACACTCTGGGTCCAGGGATGCCTGTATCTTGGTCAGTAGTCTGTCTAATCCTGGAGTTCCATTTATTCATTAGAATTTGTTCATTCTCCAATTTAAGATGAACCAGTAATAAGGCAATATTTTGACCCTCTCTTTCTCAATTGGTTTTGATCTTGGATGGGGAAGAGGGTATGATTTTTTAAAATTCCTTCTGATATCTCAATTCCTCAGAGTTTGCAGAAATATCAAATTCTATTACTGGTGTATTTATTCCCACTCCTGGGAAGAAAAAACATGTGTTGTTACTGACAATAATAAGATTTTCCTTGAAGGATTTCTCCAGTGTCAAAGAAAGATTGATATTCTGAAACAGTGTCTAACAAGACTCCTTCCCATTCCAGAAACATCTTCTGCAGAAGACACAATATTTATTCTGGGACAAGTTGGCGCCTTTGCCATCAGGTATCAGGGAATGATAAGAAATGGACATGCAAGGTAGGTATCTTAGGTGGACATTATTCAATGTCCACATTCTAGAAAAATCCTGATGTCTAATTGTTCCCATTCATCTTGGCTAGTCCACTGGCACTCAGAGGGTCCTTTGTGAGGGGACATGCTTGAAAGCAGAGCATGTCTATTCTGTGTTATAGGGAGTTTTGCAGTGACCAGAGCTGGAATTCGTGTCTCTAGCACATGGATTCAGCCCTACTCCATCCTAGGAGCCTCTCATTGCATAAGTTGTTGTACATGGATAATGCTTTGGTTGTACCTGGAGGAAGAGGGAGATGTTCTGATCTGTGAGGGAAGGGAGTAAGGTTAGAGAGAGATGCTATGATTAATTCCTACCTATGCTGGCTCCATGAGAAAGTATGGGGATATCATCTAAAGCTGAAAAATTATGTTCTTGAAAAGCCATAAAGTTCTCAAAACAAAGAGTGTACTTTACAGGTAGATAGCAACAATTACAATTTACTCAAAAGAGTTCTCTTTCCCTAGTCCCAGTGCCGAGGAGCAGTATTTGGCAGAAAGCCTGGACCAGATGGTGCCCGGAGGAAGGTCAGAAAGAGATGGAAGCTCTCAGCAAAGTGTTCTGTGTCTGGGGAATTGGAAAGAGTCTCCCTAAAACTGTCTTCTCATGGAAGGATTTCAAAGAGAAACCAAGTGAGCTTGTTCCCGAGAATATTTAAAGTAACAAAAAAAGTTAAAAAAAAAAAAGATTGTTACTGAGAATGGATGGTGATGTGGGTGGGGTGGGGTGGGATGGGAGTTGTTAAGAATTGTCACCAGCTTCCCCTGAACTGTGACCTCACCTAGGTTCTCACTCTCCTGGACTCTGAGATGTGGTTCTCACCTACTTGTCCTCTGGTATAAGGATGTCCTCAATTTGGGGGTAAAGTTTTGTTTGCCATATGTTCCTCTGTTTTAGTTTTTTACTGCTGATGTAACACATTTGCACAATTTTAGGGGTTTATTAAAACACAAACTTATCATCTCACAGAATTGGAGGTAAGAACTTCAATAGCCTCACGGGTTAAGCAAGGTGCCGTAAGGCTCCGTTCCTTCTGAGAACTCTTGAGGAAAGTCCATTTCTTTGAATGTTCTAGATTCTGGGGATTGCCAGACTAGCTCTAGGCTTTTCCTTCATTATCCAAGACAGAGATCTTTCCTGTCCCTAGCCGTCCTGCCTCCTTTTCATAAGAGCTCTTGTGATAGTCTCTTCATCTCAAGATCCTTATTCATGTCTGCAAAGTCCTTTTTGCCGTATACAATAACGTCCTTGGTGGAGGCGCATTATTCAGCTTCCTGCACCCTCCAAAGAGTTTCATTGGCTTTGGTTCAACTTGATCAAGAGAAGACCAATGCAATCTTCGTGAAGGCTTCATTGACTCCATTTTTTTCCTGAGAATTTTCATCATTTATTTCAATTGACCGCCATTGTGACTGTGCAAGGTAGGTATTTATCAGGTAGGTTTGTATTATACATGTCTATTCTATGCAAGAGGAAATAGAGGTTTGCACATTAAATTTATGTTCAGCTTGTAGGAGAGGGAAATAAGATTTGCAGGCACATGGTCTGCCTTAAAAACTCACTCCTTTCCTACTATTTCAAATGTTCCATCTCCAGAGTGAATATTTCTCATGACCGGAATGATTGGCTGAGGAGTACCCCAAAAGCTCATGTGCTGGCTCCCCTGTTGGCTTTGGAGAATTGCTTGCAGGGCGTTCGGGTGCTTTCCCTGCCTCTGGAGTAGGAAGACCCTGAGTCCTCCTTTCTCTCTCTTGGGACTCTGCCCAAGACACCCTGGCTTTGTGGAAGAGACACACCCAAGTGCTCTGAGTGAGTCATAGACTGCTGGGAGCTAAAATATGACCAGGAGGGAAGTCTTTTGCTGCCCTAGTCTGTGAAATGGTTTCCATTACAGTATTTCTGCCGAGAGCAGCAATTCTGCCCTTTGATCGCCCTTGCCATGACTACAGAGCCCCAGGCATCCGACTGAGTTGGTGGAAGAATGGGGGCAGGGATGGAGAGGCCAGGCTGGACTCCAGGGCATCAGACGGCTGGTGTCAGCGTTGCCTCTGATGGGTCCTTTGTCCTTCAGCTCCAGTGTCTGAGACTGTGTCATTCATGGATTAAATGTCTTGGGCTTTCTCATCTCTTACAATTTCAAAGTCACTGCTTAGACAGAAACTTCCGTTTTTATTAGCACAAACAGTATCAGAAAGACCTGCCTCTTGAGGTTCCTTTCCATGTCCTTCACTCTCCACAGGCGGTTCGGCATAGTGATCAAGAACTGGGAACTGCGCTACAATTCCAGCTCTGCCCCTACTGTCTGCGTTATTTTGAACAAGCTTCTTAGCCTCTGTGCCTCACTGTCTTCATCTGTACAATGGACATGAGGGTAAGAAGGATGCCCTCATCCTTGGGTTGCAAGGACTGTAACTCTAGAATAAGAACCACTTGGCTTTTATATTCCACTTTGCATTGGCTTCGTGACCTTAGGCAACCCAATTCAACTCTCTGATCCTTAGGGCTTCTCATCCTTACAATGAGAATATAATGAAAACAACTTCATGGTGTGATGGGGGGAGCGGGGGTGGTTAGGATTCACAAAACAATACATGTGACGTTCTTAGCAGAAAGCCTGGCATATGGAAAAGGTTTGTTCCCTCTGGCTGTCATCCTCTTGTTGTGTGATGGACTTCAACATTTCTAGCCTGCTTTGAATTAAATTCAACTTTCTAAGGTGTCATGAAATATTATTTGATTTTTGGACAATGTTAGGCTTTTATATTGAACTCACACACTTGTAAATGTGTATATGAAACTGTGTTTGGAGGTAGAACAAGGGGCACAGATTTTTCCAGCACATTCTCCCACCCCCTGTCCAAGCACTGACTCAACATCTGCAAATAATTAATGCAGAGAGGAGGTTCACAATTGGCCACCCAAATGCATCTTAAACATTAAATTTGAAAACCTAGAAGGATGAGCCCAACCATAAACTTCAAAAGATCAATTGAGGACTTCCACATAGGATATTTAAAGATATACCCAAGATTGTTGGTAGTAGGCCAATTTTAAAAAAAAGTAGGGACAACTCTATGTGGAATGTCAGGAAAAGACTGTAGAGGTAGGCCGTGTGTCCTGACCTGGCCTGGACTGACTTCGAGAGTGGAATCAGATGGCAGTGGATATAGTTCAACTCTTGGCTCCTTCAAATGCAAGCAAAAATTCAGAAGGTTTAGGGAAGTGAGCATATATTGAACAGAAAGCTGTCCTGGGCAGGAGATAGATAGGATCTAATTTGGACTTAGGCCCTTTCTACCTCACATGTAAGCAGTAATAATTATGGCAAATAACGTTTATTGAACAATTGTGATGTTTTAGATGATTTTATATTGCACTTAATTTCCACTTCATAATAAATTTGTAAAAGGCACTACTCTTATTCCCATTTTACAGATGATGAAAGTGAGGCTCAGAGAGATGAAAAAACTCATCTGTAGTTATATAATTCACAATTGCAGAGTCAGAAATTGAATAAAGATCTATTTGACACAAAACTACTTTTGTGAAATGGTTCAAGGGAACAGAGGACATTTAAGGTGAGTGGTCCTGACCCTGATCTGCTTGAAGGTCAAGCAATGGATCAATGATCTCTTGGACATCCGAAGATCAGGGAGTCTAAGACTGTTCTGCTTTCTGCACTGAGTACACTGATTGCAGCTCTATACGACTTCTCCAAGAAAGGCCGGTCAGCTGTCCTGGTCTGTGCATCCCTTGTAGTTTTTGCCTCTTCCTAAAGCACAGCGTTGATTTAATCTACTTAGAAATGACTTGCGTGCCTGCTATTTGCTAGAGAAAAAAAAATCTTGGACCACAAATTCTTGCAAACTTTTCAGTGCAGGTTAGTCCCCGAATGTTTTAAAATTGATTACATGTGTTCCTTGAGCTTTTATTTTATTTTTGTTTTGATGGAAGGAGGAACAGAAATGTTTCCACCTAAACTTGTACACTAACCGCTACCACAGTGTGATCCCAGATCTGAAGTTTGGAGATGGAAGACTTCTGCCCTTGGTCTTGGTTTGCACTGATTCCTAAGAGGTGGTGTTCTCCATCACTCTATATCCTTCCATTATGGTCCAAGTCACCACTGCATGACCTTGTTACTTTCTGTCCCTAGAACATTTCCTCTTCAAATGCGGATAATTGAAAAAAAAAGATTTTTTTGTTATAAAATAATACAAGCATATGGAAAAGTAATGGTTAATTCAGTGAATAATCATATCATGTAATGTTAACAAATTTTAAATTGCACACACACGTACGTAAAAGCAATGTAGAATATTGCTTTATATGCCTTTAACATTGGGGTAAAGCATGTCACACTGCATATATCATTGTAAGTTTCTTTTTATCAAACAGTATTGTTTTGAGACTTAGCTATATTGATAGGTATAAAATTTATTCTTTTTCTTAAACAGAGTGAGAGAGAGAGAGAGAATCAATTTTATTTAGTTTTTCATATGGGTTTTGTTGATCCACATCGTTGTGTATGTGGTGTTGGGGTTCAAACCCACATCCTCACAAATGCCAGGCAAGTGCTTAACCGCCGAGCCACCGCTCCAGCCTCCAAATTCATTTATTTTTAACAGTTCTATGAAGTGTGAATATGCCACAAATTAAGTTAACTACTTTCCCATTAGTTAATCTTCAGGTTGGTTTCCATGGAGCTCTGCTATTGGTCCTTGCACACATCTCTCGGTGCAAGTTTGCATAAGAAACCGTTAATACCCAGATACGGAATTTGCAGGTCACACAATATGCTCACATTTATTTTTACTAAACAGTATCAAATTTCTCTCTAAAATTGTTGGAGCAGTTTACCTCTTCAACAGCACTGTGGGAGTTCTTATTTCCCTGCAGCTTAATAATAATTGTCATTATGTGATATTTCATAATCTGTTGGATATGATATAGTGCTTATTATTCTAAATTTGTTTGTTAGAATAATGTATTCATATACATTTATTACATTTTAATTTGTATTTATTGGGGACAATAATTATCTTTTTTATGTTTATTGAGTGCTGGCGTTTTTCTCTCATAACTTGTCTGTTATGTCTTCGCTATTTTTGTCTTGAATTTTTAATATCAATTTTGTTGATCTGTAGAGATGTTTTACTCCTTCCTAGTCAACTTTCATTTTTTGTTTGTTAAGAAAGGATATAGGAGCTGGAGTGGTGGCTCAGCGGTTACAGTGCTTGCCTGGCATGCGTGAGGACAGGGGTACAAACCCCAGCACCACGTACGCAATGAAATGTTGGAACAATGAACACCATATGAAAAACTAAATAAAATTGATTCTCTCTGTCTCTCTCTCTCACTCTCTCTCTCTCTCTCTCTCTTTAAAAAAAAGTATATAAAACTTGTAAATAACTTCTCCAAATCGGTGGCTTATTGCTTACATTTCTTTCAGTGCCATCATGGACAAGGTAGTTTTACAAGTAGCAAATTTATTAAAGTTTAAATTTTCTAAAGTTTGAGCTTTTATGTCCTCTAGCATGAAGCTTTGATTCTGAGACTAGTTTTCAATAACTTTCTTAGAAAAATTTAAAAATTTCATTCCTTCTGCTGTGATCTTCAGTCTACCTGGAGCTTATCTTGCTCTAAAGCAGGGATCTAATTTCGTTTGGTTTCCATATGGAGAACCAATTGTCCTTGTGCTATTTATTGATAGTCTAGCCTTTCTTTGTTTTTCTTTCTTTCTTCCTTTCTTTCAGAGAGAGGGACAGTGAGAGAGAGAGAGAGAGAGAGAGAGAGGAGAGAGAGAGAGAGGGAGAGAAAGAGAGAAACAATTTTTTTTAGTTTTTCATGTGGCTTTAGTTGCTCTGAGACATCATTGTGTGCGTGGTGCTGGGGTTTGAACTTGCATACTTCCACATGCCAGGCAAGCACCATAACTGCCGAGCCACCGCTCCAGCCCCCTTTCTCTATTTACTTAGAGTGGCGTTTTCATTAATGCCAAGTTTCCACGAGTCTGTTTCAAGATGTTTGATTCTATATGTTGATCCATTTATCTCTTTTTATATCAACAATATTGTCTTACAGAGTATACTGCTGGACCAAGACTGGTCTTGGTATCCTTTGCTATTTTGCTCCAAATCTTTCTTATTTCTTTATTCTTCGTGTGAAAAACATAAAGTCTGGCTCTCAGTTTCCCTACAAGGTTTTCACTGAAATTGCTTTGGTTGTATAGGTTATGTAAGAGGAAAAAGGGGTACCTCTTTAATAGGAATATTCTCTTCCATCAATATTCATTCATGTTTTCTTTTACATCTTTTCATCTTTTAAAATTTCTTAAATATCCCCCTAAACATTTATTTACATTGTTTTGCTAGAATTATTCAAAGAATCCTAAAAACTAGGAGCTTTTCCTGTTATTGTGAAAGTATCTTTGATTTCCACTATATTTTGTAATTGGAACAGCTGTTCTGTGCAAACACTAGTGAATTTATGTATTCAAGAAACTTGTTAAATTTCTTTATTTTTCTAACATTTTATCTGTAAATTTTCTAATCTTATGGTTCTTGCGTGAGGGTCATTTTTATCTCTTTTTATTTATTCTTGGTAGTTCATATTTATGTTTCTTATTGCATTGGCCAGGGAAAATGGCCAATATTGAATAGTAGAGGAGAATTAAGACATCCTTGGTTTCTTCCAGATTTTAAATCATCATTTCTTTTCTTTTTAACTGGAGATTCAACCAAGGGATGTTTAACTGTATCCCCAGTGGTTATATTTTATTATGAGACAAGGGTCTAAGTTGCTTGCTTAGAGTGTCACTAAATCACTGAGGGTGGCTTAAAACTTGCTGTCCTCCTGCCTCAGCCTCTGGAGCTGCTGGGATTACAGGCATGCACCACCCATTCAGGCTAAAAGGGAATATTTCTAATCCTCTGCCACCTGAGAGACCATAAAGTGTAGGGTTAGAAATGCCAGCTTTTAAACAGAAACTTTGCAACAGAGGACATTGATCAAGTCAATGAATACATGAGAAAGTGCCCTAAATCTCTAGTAATCAGAGAAATGCAAATGAAAACTACATTAAGATATCATCTCACACAATCAGATTAGTAAAAATGAAGAAAATAAACAATAATAGATACTGGAGGGGTTGTGGAGAGATAGGCATACTAGCACACTGTTGGTGGAACTACAGACTGGTACAGCCCCTCTGGAAAGCAGTGTGGAGAATACTCAAAAAATTAGGGATGAACCCACCATATGACCCTGCTATTCCTCTCCTGGGTATTTTTCCAGGGGATTTAGAATCAGCATACTACAGCGACACAGCAAAATCAATATTCATAGCAGCTCAATTTACAATAGCTAAATTATGGAAACAACCCAGATGTCCCTCAGTGGATGAATGGATCCAAAAACTGTGGTACATATATACCATGGAGTTTTACTCAGCAATTAGAAAAAATAATACTGCAGCCTTTGAAGGTAAATGGATGGCTATGGAAGAAATCAGGCTGAGTGAAGTCAGCCTAACCCAGAGAACCAAGGGTTGAATGTCTTCACTCATCTGTGAAGGCTGGAGCTAGACCCTGGCCAGTGTGAAAGGTGGTCAACTCTCATGTATTAAACCCAGAAAAAGGTGTAGTGACACACAACCTAAGGCATCTGTAGAGATGTATTTGGAAGGAGAGGGGAGGGGGTTGGGGGGAAGGATAAGGGTGGGAAGTTAGGGGGCTCTAGGGAGCGAATCTAATTTTCAGAGTATATATATATATCATATTGTTTCATTGGAAGCATTTTTGATTGTTCAACAAATACATTTCTTAATAAAAAAGAAGCAAAATAAAACAACAACAACAGAAATGCCAGTTTTGTGGCCAGATGTTTCTTTTTGTTTGTTTGTTTTTAATAGTGAGGGATAAGTGAGTGAAAGGGAGAGAAAGAGAAAGGCAGAATCAATTTTATTTAGTTTTCCTTGTGGCCTTCGTTGGTCTCACACTTCGTTGTGTACATGGTGCTGAGGTTTGAACCCGCAGACTTGGGTAGGCAAGGCAGGCGCTGTAACTGCTGAGCCACCGCTCCAGCCCACCCCCCAGATGGGTTTAATTTAGGCTCTGTCTCTTAAAAGTTGTGTGATTATGAGCCAGATTACTTAGCTCGTTTGAGTCTGTTTTTTTCCATCTGTATAATGATAACAACAATGTTTATTTCAGAAGAATGTTGTGAGGATCACGTATATGTGTATTACATACACGCATGCACACACAAAAAGATTCTTTATATGCTTGAGAAAGTTTCTTTATATTCTGAGTTTTCCTAAAGTGTTAGACTTATGGTGAGTTCCTCAGTATCACCATTTCTCATCTATTCTAAGATGCATAATTTTACATTTTTGAAGCTCTCTGAAATTGGTGTGCTTCTTCTAGCCAGTGAGGTCTGAAAGAGTGTTGCCAGGTGTCAGCCCTCAACATACAGGCCATTCCTGTGCCTGTGGGGACCGGAAAGACTTGTTAAGGTTCTACTCTCTTTAATTGAGTGTACACATTTACAGTATTTTCAGTAAGATTATAGTGTGATTCATTATTGAAGAGAAAAGCGCTGTGTAAGTTCCAAAGCAGTCTTAGCAGAGAATCCTAGAAGCCACCTCAGGAATACCTGAGTGGCTGGGGTTGCATATTGAAATGAGCACATTACTGACTCTGGACTGAAATCTGATTTGAAAGGGTAGAAGTCTGAATATGAGAAGCAGGGCTCTTATATATCTGGTACACTCATTAGGCTTTTCATGCATGCCCAAGTATGATATATAAGGTACATGAGAATATATGATGAAGTCACAACAAGCTCCTTCATTAGGCAACTCTTACTGTAAGAAGACACAGTTTCAATATCAGCTGTGCGGGCTGGAGCTGTGGCTCAGTGGTTACAGTGCTTGCTTGGCATGCTCAAGGACATGGGTTCAAATCCCAGCACCATGTACACAACAACAAAGTGTCCCCAACAAAGGCCACATGAAAAACTAAATAAAATTGACTCTGTTTCTCTCTCTCACTGTCCTCTCTTTAAAAAAAAGTAAATATCGGTTGTGATAGTGAGGATTCAACAAGAGAAGCAAAACCAATAAGATATCCATGTGTATATATATATTTACATTCACAGAAATCCATATATAGATGGATGGATAGACAGATTGAGGACAGGTTTACTGTAAGAAATTGGCTAATGCAATTGTAGGGGTTGGCTGAGCAACCCCTGTGAAATCCACACGTATGGAATATCACCTTTAGACTGGACTCCTCATGTACAAACTCTTTAGAGTTTCTGAGCTCAAGGAATGCCTAAAGTCTCTTTCAAGGAACTTGCCTGATTAGATCAGGTCCACCAGGATGATCTCCCTTTTGACTTAACTAATCGTCAACTACTCAGGCACTGCAAAATCCTTTCCAAGTATGTGCTGCATCAGTGTTTGGATGCCTGGGAACTCTATTTCAATTAGGCCAAGTTGATACCTTTAAAAGTTACCACCACAGAGTTTCTTATTTTTTTAATAGTACCTAATATAAAACCGCATTTTAAAATTGGAGGCGTGTTGGATTTAATAGAGGATATTATCTTTGAATTTACTAGTTTTTATCTCCTTTATATTTTTCTTACTCTTCAGGTCCAGTACAGATCTATCCTGTAATGATTTTTAAAGGAAATTTCAATTATTTCATTTATGCTTTCTGTTATATTCTTTTAATATTCCCTGCTCTTTGCCAATTTTTGCTTCACAATTTCTTGTTCTTTGTTCTCCCTTTAAGAATTACAATCTTACTTTTGTTAGGTTAGAACATCTACTTTTGTTTATAGTTGATTTATCTCCTGTTTATTATTTTTATCTTGACTTTTAATATGGTTTTGATTTTACTTCTGCTTTTTGTATTTGGTTTTGCTGTTGGGAGGTTGTGAATCCTTCTTTAGTATTAGATTTTTCATGTGTTTTGTAATTTTGTTTTGTACAAGTGTCTTACACTGACATTTTGTTTTATGATGGAATATTTCCTCTTTCTTTAGACGATTTGTAATATTTTCTTCCAATGGACCTTGGGTCTGGTCTCCAGAGCTGTTTTTTGTCACTTGCTTGAGATGCCTGCTGCAGGGCCATGTGGGGCTGTTTTGATCCAGGTGCTAGTGGGAGCACATGGCTTGGTTCAGCTTGATCCCTGGCTGTGAAGCTAGATTTGCAAACCCTGGCCTCTCTTTTCAAGTGGCTGCAGCCACAGCTGGTGGAGCCTTCGATTCTTTCTCTGCTTAACAGAAGGTCTCCATCGCCCTGTTTTTCAGCAGCGAGCCTGACTCCAGTCTTCATCCTTGCTTGGTATTAGATGAGATTTATTCCCTGTCCTTCCCATAGAGGCAGAAATCCTGGATACCTCTGGCTGCTTTGGGCTGGGATTTCAGGAGGCCTGTAGCTCATTCCTTACCATTGATTTGTTCTATTTCTCACCCTCTCGTCCCCGGAGATGTTTATCTTGTGCTTGAGGCCGGCCATGTGCTTCACATGTCCTCTGTGCAACTGTCAGCCATCATTGCTGTGAGTTGGGGAAAGGCCAACCCACCTGGCTTTCCCCCTGTTTCCCACCTGGCAGAGTTAATGGTGCTCCCTAAACTCCATCCCTTTGCTTGCCATCCCCCCTTTTATAAGGTTTCATTGCAACCCTGTTGAACTTGGCATCAGTGAAAATGCACAGCCCAACTAATCACCTGGCCCTGCCCCGTGTTTATATGAAAGGCTTTTAATTCCCTCAACACACCGTGCTTACTCCCACCACCTCCTCTCACTAGAGCGAGCGCTGATGCACTGTCACCTCCCTGTCTTGTTTGCATTTGATCCTTTTGCTCTCTCTCTTCACGCCTCCATGTCACTTCCTCCCGATTCCTCATTCCATGAGCTTTCATTCCCTCTCCCCATCCCCGTATAACGCTTGACCTGTCTCCTTGTAACTTCTCCTAATCAAAATTTCCTCCTTGACTGAATCTCCTTGTAAGCAGGAATCATGCTCATTCAGGCCTTAGTCCCCAGGCCTGGCACATCACTGACACCCACAGTATCAGGAGACTCAGTAAGTTGGCTCAGTCATCTTAGTTCTTCTTTGCTGTGCACAGAGTGCTGACTTGCAGACGACATGGGAGGTACAAACTGAGGAGTCCCTAGGGCTCAGCCTTGTCCATCGAGAAAATCCTGGACTTCTCACAGAGATGGAGAGGGAGGCCATGGGATTCTGGTGTGGAATTAGTGTGGTGCAGAGGAGGTGAGTCAGAATCTCCAGGGTTCTGTGGTAAAGACATCTCTTCGCTGCCACTTTGAGTTGCTGGGTAGTGTCACACAGTCAGGTCTGGGCTGGCTTGTGGCTTTGTGGTAGTTATTGAAATGCATTGCTACCGCTTGAACTTGCTGATCCTTGCAGAGGAGCTGATCGAGCTCAGAGTTCCTAGGGAAGCAAAGACCCCTCTCCATTCAGAAGCAGATATGGTTTTGTGCACTGGGATGCAGGCCTGTGACCTAGGATGCTTTCACTTGGTGCTGGGAAACCTGAGTTCTTCTTTGTGATCACTGGAGCAGCTGTTTAGCCTGGCTTTCAAGATCACTCCTTATGGGGAGATTTTGCTGTGCCAAATTCTCTCTCTCTCCCTTTCCTCCACTGTTTTCATATGCAATTTAGTTACAGCTTTTGCCTTTTATGTGTAGGCCAAGATGGTGACTTCATGAAGTTCAGGAAATGGGTAAGCAAAAAACTTGCTTGCAATATTTAAAATATATTATTTTTAGTAATAATAAATAATAAATTGAAAGGTGAAGAACTCTGGTAGTGGGAGGGACTGAAACAGCTTGTGATGTATGGGGTTGTTACCAATCTCTTCCCAGGACTTGGGAGTCTTTCCCACTTTAGTTTTCTCCCTCTACTGTTCTTTATTTATTATGCTTCCTTTAAAATGCAGATGTGTATAAATTTGTAAATTTCCTACTGGGGTAATGGTTTGAAATTGAGTTATCATTTTCCTGATAGCCCATGTGCTCTATGTGACACCAGACTGCTCCTCGTTAGCTGATCTGTCCAGAATATCCAGTGGTTATATTGAAGTCTATTTGTGAAAGGAGAGAAGTATTCTGGGAAGAGTGTCAACTTAGATAGGAAAAAGCACCCATCAGGGTTGTTTACGAACCATGATCATGGGCAAATCATTCAATAAGCCCATCAACTATTAGTTTACTCTCCTGCAAACAAGAGGGTTGGATTAAGTCGAAGGTAGTCAGTTCAATGTCTTCTGGAGAGTAATAAGGGGATTTAGGAAAACAGAGATGTGACAGGGACTATGGTGAATGAGATATCATAGGTAGCTCAAAGAAAACTCCGGTAGACAGTGCTTATGCAGAAAAGCAAATCTGGCAGCTTCAGCACCTCCAATAATTAATTCAAGAGAAGCCCAGATCTGGATGTGTGTGTGTGTGTGTGTGTGTGTGTGTGTGTGTGTGTGTGAAATGTTTACATCTAATTAGCAGCTCATTAAAAAATCTTTAAAAATTAGCAATGCCCAATTGGGCCAAGAGACATAGCCATGGGCCAAACACAACCTGTGGACAGTCAGTTTGAATGATGGGAATAGATGACCTCTGATACACCTTGACCAACTTGCCTGGACCCAGCCCCAGGTGGGGAGTCCGTGAGCCAGGTAATAGGCTGCAGTAGCCACAGGTTTCTGCTGGAAGCTGGAGAGGCGAGGTCATGCCCTGAGTGATGGCTGAGTTTCTCCTAGAATCTGGAAGTCCAGAGGTGGTGTTGGCATTTGCAGTGTGATGGGAGTAACACTGTTCCTGGGACCTGATGCTCTTCATCCTAACCTATACTGAGCAGCAAAATAGAACAAAACAACTTGCCCAGGCTTGGTTCCATCCCCTGTCTTCTCATTGCTCTCTTGGAAGAACTACAACTTCTGATTCAATCTGTATGTCTCAAGCTGTGGGCACTGTCTCGCAGTGTAGCAGCAGTTTTCAAGATGACCCTCCTTCACGTTCTCCTATACAGTCTCCTCCCATGTCCAGTAGGGCTGGCTTATGTGACTAACTGCAGATAGCAGCGGTGATATGACTTCTGAGGATGGGTCATAAGGACGTTGCCACTTTCCTCTTGATCTCCCAGATCACTTGCTCTGGGGTGCACACGCTGCCATGAGGCTACCTAGGCTTCACGGTGGAGAGGCCTGGATGATGAGAAACAGCTGATACAACTCATGGGCCACCCGAATGAGCCCCTCAGCCCCAGGCGAGCCTTCAGGTGACCACAATTCTGGCTGATGACTTACCTGTAGCCTCCTGAGATATCCTGAGCCCAACTTCCTATACAGATACTGCGGGAAAGAAAAATATCATCATGGCATAAACCACAACTGTTCTATTATTTCATTATGCAGCAGCAGAGAACTGATACCAAGTCCTGATATGGCCTTATTTCCTTACCATCAGCTCTATGACATGTTAATGTGTTTCTTTGAATCGTTTACGCTTCTAACTTAAATATATTTATTTTAAAAGGACAAATTTCCTTGTTGCAAATGGAAAATAAACATCATTAGCCCCAAACTGAAAATAAGTCAACATATAATTTCTTTTTTATTTTTTGTTTAACTTAACATTATTTTCATTTCTAGAAATTAATTTTTATTGTTACATTTAAGACATATCATTTGAAGCTGTGGGATGTCTGTGAATATATAGAGAAAGTAGCAAGGTTACCATAGTGAAGAAAACAAACATGTTCATCATCTTATATAGTCATCCGTTTTTGTGGCAAGAGAGGTTAAAATGTACTTATTTAGTATGAATTTCGAGTACGGTGTGATTTTATTAATCTAGTTCTCGTGTTGTATATTAGATCTCTAGTCTTGTTCATCCTATGTATTTGCTATTTTGTGACCTTTGACTTTTATCTTCTCAGTTCTTCCCCCAATCTCCCCTGCTGGTAACCACCATTTTTTTCTCTATCTCTGTATATGTAAATATTTTCAGATTCCGCAATAAATGCAACCATGCAATGCTTCTCTTTCTGTATTTGACTTATTTCACTTAGCAAAATATCCTCCATATGCATTCATGTGGTGGCAATATTATATGTGTATGTACATATAATATTGTATATAATATGTATGTATGTGTGTATATACACATTCACCTATGTGTCACAGTTTCTTTATCTTTTTGTTCATTGATGGATGTCTAGGTTCTTTGGGTCTTAGTTATTGTGAAGAATTCTGCAATGGACATGGGCATGCAGGTGTTTTTATAAGGTGGTGATTTCATTTCCTTTAACTACCTGTACGCCCAGAAGAGAGAGTGCTGAGTCACAGGGACGTTCTATGTTAAATGCTTTTGGAAAGAGCCATAGTGTTTTCCATAATGACGGTACCCCTTTTCAATCTAACTTCCATTGAGATAGTGCTGCTGCAGAAGGCACTGAGTCTAAGGCACTGTTAAGGTTTGACTGTGAGATGTCCCTCAGAAACCTCTGTTAATGTCAGAATGTTCAGAGGTGTTGACTAGATTATGACAACTGTAATGTAATCAGTGGATTAATCTATTTGGTAAATTACTAATTTGACTACTATCCTGGGCATTAACTGTATGCAGGCAGGGTATGGCTGGAGAAAGTTCACTGAGGTCGTGCCTTTGGGGTTTATATTTTGTCACTAGCTCCTTGGACACTCTGCTTCCTGGGCACCATGAGCTGAGCAGCTTCCCTTGGCCACACCCTTTTGAGATGATGTTCTGCCTCAGCTTGGGCCTAGAGCAATGCAGTTGGCTGACCATGGGCTGAGACCCGCAAAATTGTGAGCCCAAAACAAGCCTTTCCTCCTCTAAGTTGTTCTTGCCAGGAATTTTGGTTGCAGTAGCAAAAAGCTAACTAACACAAGCACTCTGTCTCTTTGTTCAAAAGGGGCAAGAATTCAAAGGCAAGTTGGCACCGAATTGGGATTTTCTTTTTGAATGAAATAAGCAAACAAAAACAAATCAAAATTGATAGGAAAGTGAATAGGATTTTTAAAATTTTTATTTTGAGAAGAGCTCTGCCTAGGCTGACCCCAAACTCCTGGGCTCAAATGATTCTTCTACCGTAGCCTCCAGAATAGTTGGTTTATAGGCTACACTGCCATGCCTGGTTAGGAAATAACTTTTTACAATGAAATTTGATGTTAAAATGACTTCTATCTCTGTGCCCCAAACCACCTTGTGGGTCTCCAAAGGGATGCTTTTTTATCCCCCTACTGTGGGAAATTTAGCTAAGATGATCTATGTTTTTTTCCCCAAGTTCCAAAACATCATAAGATAGCACTTACAGCTGACTCTCAATGTCCCTGGGGAATTGGTTCCAGGAATCCCCAAGAATAGCAAAATCCATGGATGCTCAAGACCCTCGTGTGAAATGGCACAGGATTTCATATAACATAAGCACATCCTATCATATATTTAAAATCATCTCTGGATTACCCATGAGACCTAATACAATATAAATGCTATTTAATAGTTCCTCTACTGTATTGTTTAGGTGGAAATGGCAAGAAAAGAAGCGTAGACATGTTCAGGAAGAGATAATTGTATTTTTCAAATGCTTTGAACTGAGGTTCGTTGAATCTGAGGATGAAAAACCAGCTTAAGTGGAGGGTTGACTGTAATTTCTGTTTCTGTAAAGTAACACCACCCATAACAAAGGCATATAAAATAGCATACCCCAGAATTGCTCTTAATATAATGCCTTGTGAGTATTAAGAATTTTTAAAGCCCAATCCTCTTCCTTGAGCTCTACTAGACACCAAAAGATGAGGCCGGTCTGAGGGTTATGATGCCTAAACTTACAGATTATGGGTTGAAGCCTGTAAATGGGTATAAATTACCCAAGAGAACTCAGGTAAGGATGAACAGAGTTGGGGTCAGTGCCGGCCTCCTTACCTGGAGCCTCCTGGGCTTCCATCATCCTTCGGACTAACTAACATGGATTTAGTTCCCTGGTTCCTTCACATGTGCGGTTTGCCTTTCAGTTGGGTTCTCAAGCAGGTGTCGTACATCAGGGCCTGAGGAAAGATTTGGAGGGGTTGGGAGGTCTGGAGTGCAGTTAAAAAAAGAGAATCTTTGAGGAGTCTGAGAAGCTGAGAATAGAACAGCACCAAGTTCCAGAAGCAGCTGCATTGGCAAATGAGATCGGGGGCAGCTTGTTGAGTCTTGGGGGCTGTCTCAGTTGAGTCTAAACTGGCTGTTTTATAAAGGGCACATACACATGTGCACATGCACACATGTGGTATCACATGCAGCCCAGGAAATGCTCCCAAGTGACGCTAAAATGTATTGTTGAAGTTAACCTTAGTGTCTCCAGGTCCTCAGCCAACTCCCCAGCCCATACCTCCTTCCTTGGCTGTGTGACTTTTTAAGTTTTCTATTAAAAATACTTCTGAGTCTTCATACATCTTGAATGTGTCCAGGAGTAAAGAGAGAAAAGTGCATTTTGATGTACAGGAATGCGTGGAGCCTTGTGATTCTCTCCCTAAGTAAAGTACAATTTTTATGAGAATTGGATGACAAAACATTCAGACCAGATGGAAACCAAACACGCCAAAGCATTTTGGAGAAATAGCTTGGTGGCTATTTCTAGATGCAAAGCTACTCTTAACTTCTCAGTTGTGCATCTTATTCTCTTTAAACATTGGCAATTTACCACATGTTTGTAAGGCCTTTTACAGGTCCTGGAGCACAAGACTGCTGTACTACATGGTGCATGTTTTCTTGTTCTATCAGAGGAGAGACTGAGGCACAGAGGGGACCCAGGCTTGGCCCAGGGACATTAGTGAATCACTAGCAGCCTGGAGACTAGGCAACCTTATAAATGAAGTAATGTTTTGTCTGCAACCAAAGAAAGCACAAATCACTGCTTTTGATTTGTTTCTTCACTTTTATTAGCTTTAAACTGGTAAATGGATCACACTCCTCCTACTTGCCCACTTTACCTCCCTTTGAGTTTAGAGATCAATTGCATTCTTGGGACGGAGAGATCTGGTGATAAAGGACTTTCTTTGAGTTCCATATGTGAATCCATTTTTACAACTCCCTTGTAAAGTGCTTACAGCTTGTCTAATGTAGAAAGGCTGATGTGGTCAAATGCTAAATGGCGCCATTAGAGGGACATGCCGAACTTCTCTCCTAACCCTTCCTCTCCCCCTGGCATCCGATGGCACAGGTCGTTCCTGGCAGCAGTGCAGGCTCATTATTTTGAGGGGTCAGCATGTAGATCTGCTTTGCCAGATGTCAGAATTACCACATCAACAGAGCAAAGAGAGCCTAGAGACAGTCACCAAGGCCAGAGGACAGGTTCAGGGAGTGGGAGACACACAGAGTCCACATCAAAAACAAAGACTTGTGATGTCAAGGGACTTCTGCTTCTGGAGTTCTTTCTTTTGTGGTCTGATGCTTGAGGTGGGGAGGGTGAAGTTAGGTCTACTTCCTGTAGTGTTTTTCACCAATTTGTAATAGAGGAGTTAATTCAGACTGTGACATGTTGCCATATGGAAACGTATTTCAATATTGATCGGAGTAAAGGGCTAAGTTACTAAATTTAGGTCCAATTATAAAATGTGAGTTTTACTTAACAACTAAACTATATAATCCACATCATGAAAAATGGCTTTTGTCAATAGCAAACAAATTGTACTGTAAAATAGTTCTACTTATAATGCAATATTTTAAATTTCAAATATAAATTATTATTTGAGTTAAGTAAGTAAATGTAACCAGAGACACAAATGGACAAACAGCAATCACAAGATAACATATTTATAACAGGTAGCATTTATTAAGCACCTTATATAGTGTGTACATGTTCCAGTCACACTACCAAGTCATTCACAGGTGCTACCTCTGAAGACTCTCAAACTCTGAAACGACTTCATTTAACCTTTTCAGCAACTCTTTAAAAGAGTTATGATCATCTTCATGCACATTTACTTATTCAATAGATATCAGTTTTTTATTATGGTTTCTATCATGGTTCCAGGTCCTTAAAATGCAAAAAAAAAAAAAAAAAAGTTGGGCAAGACATA